>JADNYJ010000095.1:0-152469 GCA_015501075.1 Gymnopilus junonius | reverse complement strand
TCCTCAATATTTCTAGAACGCGAGGCTCTTGCTCGGCCTTCAAGGCATTATCGCATGAAACGGAAGTATTCCGTCATGTGAAGGAAATCAACTTTAGGGCATTGCAGACGAAGGATATGGTATTTGAGAGTAAGAAACTGTCCACGTTTCACATGTGTTCTCTTTTCTTACTATGCCATACCATCTAGGCGATACTGTCGAGGAGACGGCCTTCTTCTTCAGCTCAGTTTCTAAATTCTCGAATCTTCGGACCCTTCGACTTTACTTTCCACCGGTTTTCGAAGAAGAGCACAAGGACGAGTTTGACGATATCATACCACCAATATCGCCCAATAGAACATTGCAAATCGCAATCTTCAATGCGCTAGCTACCTTGAATCCCAAAACCAACTTTACCCTTCACACTCTCGAAATTCACAGCCTTCTGGCACTCCCCAACGAAGGCATTCGGTCTCCTCGATTCTCGCCTCTACTCCATTCTCTCCACACCCTCCTCATCTCAGTCGTCACCAATAACCGAGACGAATTCGAAATGCAGTATGACGATGACTACATCCACTTCTGGAAAACCGACACGTATTCCCTCCTCACTCGCACTGCTGAAACCCTCACCTCGCTCACGCTCAGCAGCGATATCAACACCTCCGCATTCGCTGCCCCAATTCGGAGTGGCACGCGCTCACACTCCCAAAGCTGCAGTCGCTCACATTGAGGAAGCTCGTATTCACCAGCGCTGCTTATTTCGCACAGCAGTGGCCTGAAGCAGCGAGCGATGGTCTGGAAGACGTTGGTTCATCTGGAGTTATCCTCTTGCTGTGTGGAGATTGGGGAACAGGATGCCCATCCTCGAGTATGGGCTGATATATGGAATCATTTTCGAAAGCATCTCATTATGCTCCGTTGTTTTGAATTTCATCCTTGCCTAAAGTCAGGAATCGGCAGCTCG
This sequence comes from Gymnopilus junonius, assembly GCA_015501075.1. Taxonomy (NCBI): domain Eukaryota; kingdom Fungi; phylum Basidiomycota; class Agaricomycetes; order Agaricales; family Galerinaceae; genus Gymnopilus; species Gymnopilus junonius. The sequence goes on along the minus strand of JADNYJ010000095.1, from coordinate 151,523 downwards.
GATGGGAAGGGGATGAGGAAGATGATGGTTGTTTTCCGGGTTATGTGTGGTTTTTTATCGAGACGGGATATATTCATTCGTTCGACGGGCCGCCGAGTGATGAAGATGAAGATGTAAAGGCGTTTGAAGCGCTACAGGTTGCTATTAAAAGTAGGAATAAAACTTGAAATTTCGTACATGCAAGTAGTGCTGTGGATTCTTAGTTCGGTCGCTGCTAACTATGTTATAAGAGTTGTCAGTGGCGTTCATGAGCATTATTTTTGGTAAGTTTTGCAGTAGTAGGAATGAATTATTGGCTAAACTCAAGTCTCAGGAGGAATGGAAACGCGAGGCCGTTGCGAAGGACTGCTTACTCTAAACCAGCACAGATAGCACTACTACACCGTTACAAAGTGCTATTACTAATACCAAGCAAGCTAATACGATCTCACTAATTTCCATGACCATCATCCAAGACTTACGGGTTCCAATTCCATTTCCACGTTTACGGAAGGACGCCGTATACCTAGGGAAACTTGCATATAAAGTGGGAGAGAAGTAAGTCAATACCCAGCTTCCCCTCATCAAAGCAATGTCAACAGCTGACGAGCTCGTCGTACACTATGCGAACTACATCAAAGGCAAAGTCATCATCATCACTGGTGTATCCCCTGGATCACTGGGCGCATACTTCGTTCAGGTCATAGCGAAGGGTCGAACAGCATGAATCATCCTCGCCGCTCGCGACATGAAGAAAGCACAGCAGACCGAAGCAGCCATTGCTGCATCCAACCCCGACATCAAGACGCGCATTTTACCACTAGACCTCGAATCCCTACAGAGCGTCTGCGAAGCAGCTACCATCGTCAATGAGTGGTCTGATATTCCAGTCGTAGATGTCCTCGTGAATAACGCCGGCAAGTTGGTCAATGAATACAGTGTTACTGTCGACGGCTTCGAACGCCAACTAGCCACTAACCACCTGGGACATTTCCTATTCACAAATCTAATTATGGACAAAATCCTCGCTTCAAGCGCACGGCGAATCATCAACGTCAGCAGCGACGGTCATCGGCTGAGTCCATTTCATTTTGAAGGCTACAATTTCGAGGTGAGTCAATTTAATATCATTGGTATCATTATAATTTTGATTGTTATTCATCTTCGGCTAGGGCGATAACGACTACGATGTTCTACGTGCCTATGGTCAAACAAGACGGCGAATATCTTGTTTTCAACTTCCTTGCCAAGAGGCTGGGAGAAAAACACGGTCTTCTTGCCTTTAGCCTCCATCCTGGAGTAATCCTCACAAATGCTGTAGACAATGTGGATCTTGCCACCTTGCCTGATAGACTCCGTCAGTCCACTTTCTTCATATTTCAAATTATATCAAGGTGGACTAGTTACTTACCAAGCCCCTTCTTTAAAGGTGCCCTTGATCGCGTGTTGGGAAACGTAGAAGGAAGGGCTGATTATAGTCCTGACATCTTGCCAATCGAGAAAGGAACTGCAACACATGTTTATGCTGCATTGATCCTAACCTCTCTGGTAACAAATTCTGCTACCTGAGTCGACTTATGCCCCTGTGTGCAGACACTAATCACGTTTACCTACTTTGCATAGCTCACAATGGTGCTTACCTCCTTGATTGCCGCATTGCAGATCCACTCACTGATATGATCAAGCCATGGGCGACAAGTCCTTTCGAGGCAGAGAAGCTTTGGAGGTTGAGTGAGGAACTTGTGGGTCAGAAGTTTTTGTACTAGCATTAAGCCTATAGAATGGGCTATATTGTGGCATTGGATTATTCCAGAATAAATTGAAACACTTTTCATCACACTCTTCGATTGATCAATAATATTTGGACAGTTGATTAGATTCCATACTACTGTATAGGAAATAGTAGATTACGCATGTCCCATCAACAGCTCTTTCTATGCATGCAAGTGCATTGCCTACCCTGCTGGTTTCTCAGATTTCAGCAGCCATAAATCAGAATACGAATTTAAACTTGAGCCCAGATAGACCCTGTGAGTGCAGACTATTTTTGTACAATTGTTGGAGTTTTGGAGCCATCAAGTTGATCATTACTCTTATTCGTGACTCGGACTTGTATTTCCCCACATCTGGTTCTGAGCAATCATGACTTGCCTAACTGCTCCCCAGTGCCTGCACCACTCGCCGCTCACCTCATAAGTCAGGAAAAGAAGTATTCTGCTGGATACAATCCTCCAGTGCTCCAACCACGTGCACTTTATCACAAAATTTACTCATCGATAGTCATCCTGACCAAGGAATGAGGAACGGATTAGAAAGCCCTCTCGACTATACGGGAATTTCGCGAAGCCAATAACACTTTTTTCGATAGAGGATTCAAAAATGCGAGCGCACCAGTCGACTTTAAATTTGAAAAGGAATTGAAGGGTGCGGCTAGATTTGTGAAATTCAACTTGCAGGCAACTCTGTTACAATTTCAAGGCGGAAAGGATTCCACACGTGACATCATCGCGGTCAATATGTTTCTCTCAAATCTATTTACGGACACTTCGTTACGAATACAACTTTGCACTCAGTTGAATGGATCACCAATTTATCGTCGCTTATTTCACTTCCTAGTCTGCCGAAAGGCGTCGTACGCCTACGGCAACCTCACATAAAAACTTGGAGGGGATGACCATTGAATCCAGTAACTTAGAAAAAAGTATCCTCTCCTTACAACCCACGACACGCAATGCCAACAGCGACAGCCAACGAACTCGTAGAGCGCTACGCCGATTACATCAAAGACAGAGTCATTATTACGACTGGAGTATCCCTAATTCACTAGGCGCGTATTTCGTTCAGACGATAGCAAAGGCCCGTCCAGCCTGGCTCATCCTCGCCTCTCGCGACGTGAAGAAAGCTGAGAAAACCCAGGCAGCCATTGCGCCTCCCACCCTGACATCAAAACGCGTATAATACAGGTAGACCTCGAATCCCTACAGAGCGTCCGCGACGCCGCTGCGGTCGTCAACAGTTGGTCTGATATCCCAGTGGTAGATGTCCTTGTCAATAACGCCGGCATGTTGGTCGATGACTAGCGTCACTGTCGATGGGGTCGAACGACAGCTCGCGGCTAACCACCTCGGGCATTTCTGTTCACCAACTTGATCATGGACAAGATCCTTGCGTCCAAGGCCGCGTGTCGTCAATGTTAGCAGTGAGGGTCATCGACTAAATCAATTCCGCTTCGACGACTACAATTTCGAGGTGAGTCGTTGCGTCCGAGTCTTCGTCGCTATTAGAATATTTTTACATTTATTCTTGGGTAGGACGGTAAGACGTACGACATCCTACGCGCGTATGGTCAAGCCAAACAGCGAATATCTTGATGGCCACCTCTTTGGCTCAAAAATTGGGACAAAAAAGGGGTCTTCTGCATTCAGCCTCCATCCCCCCACCCTGACGAACGCCGTAGCCAACTTGGATTTTAGTACCCTGCCCGACAGAATCCGTCAGTCCACTTTTTTTCTTTTTTTCAAACTACATTACAACACATCACTAACCAAGCTCCTCAAAGGTGCCATTGATCGCGTGTTGGGAAACAAAGAAGGGAGGCCCGACTACATTCCTCAGATGCTACCGATCGAAAAAGGGACAGCAACGCACGTATACGCTGCTTTTGACCCCGGCCTTTCTGGTATATCAATTTCAGTCTTATTCGGGTCCCTGGGCAAATGTTGATTGCGTTTTATTTCTCGCAGCCCACAACGGTTCTTACTTGCTCGACTGCCACGTTGCCGACCCACTGTCGATACGATCAAGCCATGGGCCACCAGTCCTTTCGAGGCGGAGAAGTTGTGGAGGTTGAGCGAGAAACTAGTGGGTCAGAAGTTCTCGTACTAACAGGAATTACTATGATTATGCGCAAAGGCAGTAATGGAGCCTGAAATAAATTCATCCCATATATATTTGCCTCATTTACCTTGAGTGAAATTTGCGTCGTGACAATGATATCAGGAAGTGAGCCGTCAAGAAAAAAGGAATAGACAGTGCCAGAAGTGCATTCCAATCCCGCCCGAATGTAGCACATACTCTAAACTCTAATCCACAATGGCCCGTTAGATTCGAGCATGACGCCCTACTTCTACTCATAGTTACCTCCTGCCTAGACCGGTAACCACTCGTCGACGAGGTTGAAGCTGAGGGACCTGTCCTATCGAGGAGCTCACCTCATAGGACGAACGGTCACCGGTCTACCTCCTGCCAATCGCCTTGATAATCTGCTCGTACACCGTAAATACGATTCTACGACTTGGCCGTTGATGCTCATTTGTCCTGGATCACGAATCACCTGAGGATATCGTCCACTTTTGTCTCCTCATCTCGTATTTAGCTCACTAGTTCTCGTGGTGGAGGACGATGGATTCAAAAATAATCGGAGCCAAATACCGACGTGAATGCTGTCCCGGTACCACCGGCCCTCTTCCGCCTCGCTTTCATCCAGCAAACCCTTCATGCGACTCTTCTACCTTCCTCTCGACAATCTTCCTCCTCACTACCTTGCTCGCTTCTTACTTTCTCATAGATGACCTCGCCATTAAAACCTCTCCGTTTCATACTACGCGATATCTGCACTCGACGTGGCATCAACCAACATCGCCATCCTCGTAAGCACGACATTACCGGGGTCTAATGGACAAATGAGTGTCGATCCCTCGTGAAGGACGGAATTAACTAAGGTGAGCCCGTACAACCTTCGCTTATATTCACTAAACCAACCTGTATACCATTCCAGCTCATATAAAGTGCCACCACGACGCGTCAATGAGAACGGGAGGACGGCCTCAAAACAACGCGACTTCTATGTCCTAGATATATGCGCTCTTCTTCTACTCCTACGTCCTTTCAGGCTCAACCACGCTTACACATCAGCTCTTCGCCCTGGGTACCTTCCACCATTCGTTCAAGCTATCTTTCAACTGGCTCTGGCCATGATATGGTTACTTGCGACTGTAGACGACGCATCTTGGTAGCAAGCTCTCAGGTGGCGTATCTTTGGGACCGTCGACTTTTTTCGTACGTTCTGCCTCTTATCTTTGTGCTAGCTCAGGTTCATTCGAAGTTCTGCAGATGACTCGCCCCACCCCCACAATCTATCGTTGAATGGTCTATTGTATCTGTTGCGGCTGCTGCAGGCGGTTTAGGATGGTGGGATGGTGCTCGGGTCGCTAGCTATGAAGTCCTCGTGGTTCACAAAGGGAGGAAGGAATATACCCTCTGGGTAACCTACTACGTTCGGGAGTACAATTTCGCGCCAATTCCTCTGTACCGCCTCCAACAAACGTAGTGTACCTCGTCAGTCGAGTTGAGTCGAGGCGTTATATGCAAGAGGGAGAGCTTTATGACTGTTACCATTTTGCCGTCGTCCTCAAAATAATATAGTTTTACCTTTTTCAAAGTCGGATCGCGAATGCTCAAGAGTCAGCGTGTGATACCTTAACAAAGCCCATGAATTTCTTTAGAAAATCAAATCAAATTGTCAAGGTGAAAAAGTATGTATGTATCAGTACATTGAGTAATATATACCCAGCAGAGCTTCAGTAGTCCGGGGTCCATTTGCGAGCAAGGACCTAAATTATCCAAGATATTCTCGTATGGGACATTTGACGAGAGAACGCGGCCGACCCCCCAAATCCAATCCGCGTCATCTGGGACTTGGAAGCCGGTAGGGATGTTTGGCTGGTAGGTAGGGAAGGCGGGATGTGGGGGTTAAAGAACGGGGTGTGAATCATGAACGCCAAATTTTGTTTCGCCCTAAGTACCACCTTGGTACCACCCAACAAACAGCACAGCCGAGCAGTAATAGAGCTTGGAGCGAAAAAATGTTCATCTGAATCGCATTGACGTATGTATCGACATTTCGTAGTGGCGACGCGCGCCAGCTCTTCCTTAAACAATAATCTCCGAGGTGTAGCCTCGGGTGAGGAAGGCGTTAGGAAAGTTGGGGACTTGGCAAGCAAGCGGGAGGTTCCATCGCGCTTGGTTTTAGTGGGCGTTACAGGGGACATGACGAAATGGGCGTGGATGAGCGTGAGCGTTAGGTGAAGTCGAGCACTTGTGAAAGAAGAAAGAAGAAGAATTAAGCGTCTAGCGTCTAGTGTCTAGAGCGGTAAACTGCACTGTAGTGAAGGAATAGCGAGTAAGCGTTAAAGTGAATCGTGAACACCAAATTTTGTCTTTGCCCTAGGTACACTTGGTACCACCAAACAAACAGCACAGCCGAGGTCCCAGGCTAATCTTCCACAATGACTCGCACTTTAAACCGGATTGTCATCTCCTACCCTGGGATCCAAGGCTCGCCTGGTATGCCAAGCACTTCAATGTCGCTCGGATAGAGTCGAGGAAGACGGTCGTCCTCGCTCAGAGTGCTCGGGATGCGGCTGTGGGATTGGTAAGATGGAGGTGTGGATGGGTAGACGCCAGTTTCGAAAATGGCCGTCAAGGAATCTTCTGAAATAGGGGTGAGGTGAGGCCAATGGGTCGAATGTGGGGGGGGGGTGGGAAGGAAGGAAGGGGTCCAAAAATCCAATTCGGGGCCCACTTGCGTGGACGGACCAGTTATGGCGTTATCAGCGTGCTCAGAACCAGGTTGTCCTCGCTCGGAGTGCTGGGGCTGGGGGGCTGGGTTTTTGCTGAGAGCGATGTCGTCCACGTCGGATGTGGGTGGGTTGTGTGATTGGCGGCGGTGGGAGATTGGAATGAAAGAAGGTTGGATGATCATGGGCTGAGAGAGGGTGGTTGGTTGGGTTGGGTTGAGCGAAGATGAGTGATGCTCTATCTTTAGTTGTAAGTCTGGTGCATAGGAGATATGAAAGGCTGAAGGGCTGGAATATGAAGCTACCGGAATGGAGAGAATGAACGACGCGAGGTAGGCATTTTATAGGTGGCTGGGAAGGCCAGATTCCCAGGATCGCAATTGTCGACGAACAATGAAAGACACAGATACCAGAAGCGCCATTACACTAGCAGAATAATGATAGAGCAATAATAATGGAGGCCGTAGAATATAATGACTACGGGCCATGGGGAGTTTAGGTGACACTGGGGTTCGGAATATTTGGCTCCCACAATCCCTCGATTGGCCCACGATGTAACAGCAGTGAAGGACTAGGAGACAATGGATTCTTGGTCAGCGTTTTCATTTCGTTTGTCCATTACTGAGGCGAAAATATCCGTAACGGATGGAAAGGGGCCGACTCTAGATATTTTTTCGAAGATAAGCAGTATACCAAAGTATACCAAACGAAATCACTTGGAAAGCACAGTATGAGATGGTTGGTGATTACTTGATAAGAGTCTGTCCCCAAGTGCAATAGCTTTAGAATGAGACGGGATTTTTTCCCTTCGAGGCAAATTTCCAATCAGGGACACGAGTTTCGGACCGAGAGAAGGACCAAGAACAAAGAATAAGAAAGGACCCGAGCGCACTGTTGAGATAGTCATACAAATGTCCGATGCTTCCAAGGTAAGAGGAGAAGATGAAGAATCAGAAGGTGCAGGAACGAAAATTGCAACCGCTGGTGGAGGGATGGAGTCCATAAATAACAAACCCAAATAGCGCGCCTGCCTTCTCCCATCCAGCCAGGACCAGCAACCTGACCCGTAGCTCTCGTACCTTCCTCTGGACGATCTTCCTCGCCGTTTCGATAGGGCAGACATGCGCCAGACGCGGCCAGCAAATCTTGTGAGTCGATCGATCTCACTGCATCATACAACACGACGTACACGTTAGGCTCACTCAGGGCGTCGTAGCTAGCCAATATCGAACCTTGAGGCAAGTACCATGTCGCCAGGGCATGACATATGATGGGTATCGACGTCTAGGATGGAATTAGTAGAGGTAAGGTCGTACATTTTCTCCTTGGGTTCACTTAACCAACCAACCAACCTGCGTCTCATTTCCAGCTTATACAACTGGCCGTGACAAGTATATGAGCGAGACGACACCTGCTTCAGATAATGCGCCATTTTTTTGTCTGGATTTATGCGTTTGTGCTGCCGCCGGAGGCTCAACGCTGCTTATAAGACTAGATGGTCGTGCCGTGCAACCCATGGTGGGTATTTGGTCAGTGTACGTTCCGTCTCCTATCTCCATGCTATATCAGTCTCATTGAAGTTCTACAGATGACCTACATCCCATCTATCATTGAACGGTCTGATGTACGTGGTATGACTGAGGATGGAATAGGGCTAGGGACGGCGGCCATGAGAGACCTTGCAAGTTCGCGAAGAGAGGAAGTTTCTTTCCAACCCGACCGTTCTCTGACGAGCACGATTTAGTCTGTCGGTTGAGTTAAAATATTATAGGATCGGACTTAATGTAAGGAATCAGGTTCGAATATATTACATTGAGTACTCTGAACATGTAAATCCTGCTTTGAATTTCGATAGTCAACGCGACACGATAAGTTCTGGCCTGTTATTATAGTTCAATCTCTCATGTGTATCATACTGCAAATGATTTTTTCAATATCGCGTCGTCAGTTTCTCTCAATGAGGTTTCTCTCAATGAGCAGATTGAGATTGGGTTGCGACCGGATGAATCCGAGACGGACTCGAGTCTCAGTTTCTACCTTGAGTTAGACACGTAGCAAATGATACAGAACTCAATATCTACCATGCCTATATTTCCTCAAGAAATAATCGACATCGTCATTGACGAACTCGATAGTACAGGAGGCAAAAAATCTCTTTCTACAGTCGCCTTGGTCTCTCGCTCCCTCCTACCTCGAGCACAATTCCACTTATTCCGCAGCATCGACGTCTCTCTCTCACCCTGTCGCTATGAGGACGCCGACGACTGGGCTACCTTTCACACCTTCTTGACCAAATCCCGTTCTATCAAATCATACGTCCGAGAAGTGTTCATGGAAAACATCGACGACACCTATGATTCCCATTTTGGTTCATCATGGTCGTGCCCTGACGAGTCGCACAGGGATCATCGTATGACCAAGGCAATCACACAACGCTTGAGCACCCGCAAAATGGAGTGTGTGTCCTCCGTCTTGCAGCTGCTCCCCCGCTTGGAAGCCATCCGATTAAATTATGGACACAACCGCGGACGACCTGGCCGCATATCCTTGGTGACGTTGGCGTGGGCGGCAGGAATGTGTTGACGCGATTCGGGTTCGAACAGTCGATGAGGAGTCTTATTCTGTGCTCAGTGAAGGGCGTTCCGATTACTGTCATGGATTCCATTCTTGGTCTTTCCCAACTCACTACGTTGGTCTTTGACAATATCGTTCTGGAGGGCGAGGTCCCCATTCCGAGTTGGCCTCAGAAGTCGTGTCTTACTAATCTCCATACGGTCGGATTCGTGTATATGACATGCTCTTATGCATCGAGTCGTCACAATTTGAGCAGGCTGGTGAATCTGATTATTTCCACTGCGTCGCATACCATTCGAAATTGATATGGTCAACCAGGTCAGAAGGTAACCCACTCGATTCATAATCACCCAGCCCAAGCTACATACTTATATTTTTTAAACGTAGATCCTCCAGCCATCCAGTCTTTACACAACCTCCAAGTCTTTTCAACCGTCACCAGGAGACCGTATTACCTAGCCACAGCCCAACCAATCCTCGAACAAATCATAGCATCACAGCAAAAAATGCACCCGCTCAAAACCCTGGAGTTCTTCGGCATGGAATCCTACCACGGCTCAATATTATATGGCGCTGACATCGTGAAAGCACGCCGAGCGTGGAAGGGATTCGATGATTTGCTGGAAGATGAGGCATTTTCGAAAGTGAAGGAGGTGAGGCTGCTTTTTTCAGATTTTACAGGCTCCAACTTGGGGCGTGTTATAACACGCAGTAATACGATGCCCGCCGCCTATGAACTTTATACGACCAAAGAAGTCATGTCAGGATTCAAAGCGTCTCTCTCCAAGGCAACTAGGAGAGGTGTCGTCTTCACTTCCGGCTTGACATATGGTCGAGATGGTTTAGTCAGTAGATATTGAGCAAGCACGACTGGCTGAAACATGCAAGCTGAATCAGAGACTGAAAGAGGGACATGTTTGATGAGTAGACCACTGACTACTCTTGATAAATATCAATGTCGGTGTCAATATTCCCGCAAGAAATCATTGACTGCATTATCGATTGAAGTCGACAGCGCAGGAGGGAAATATCACTCTCTCCTGTCGCCTTGGCCTCCCAGTCCTTCCTATCCTGCACGCAGTGGCATTTATTCCGCAGTGTAAATGGTGCACCCTCGTATTGTCCACAGGAGGGGTCAGACTCCTATTCAGAATTGGCCTAGGAAATCTCACCTTACTAATCTCGAGACATTCGGATTCGTGCACGTCAACTGGTACCCTACCCCTGCTACAGTTTCGAATATGAGAAGAGTCGCAGCGCTATTATGGATTCATCATCCGGACAATTGGGAATTGATATGGTGTGAGAACGGGTGGTAAGTCCTTTCAATCTGCGAGTAATGAATTGACTTGAATCCTTTTGGCGGCCGTTTTGATGCTCAAGACCTGAACAGCGTAAAAGTACTCTCTCTAAACCGAGGTAGAGCGAGATGCCTTGCCATTCATCCGACCCACCCTCGAACAATCATATCATCACACCTACACACGAATCAGACTGCTTTTTGAACCGTTCCACATGTACGAGGAGGCAAGGAAGAGAAATCCTGCAAAGTATCATGTCCGCTATACCACGGAGGAGGTAGTAACGATGTTCAAATCCTCCTTCTCGAAGGCTCCTGCAAGGGGTATCAATTTCGCCTACAGGTTAACGCGTGGTCATGGTGAATTGCTAAATAGATATGAATAGACGTATTTGGAAAGCGGGTCAATAGGAATCTTTCAAACCACCTCATCAGCTGAGAATAATCGGGTTAATAATTAGATTGGTATTATCATGCGATACAATGAGCTAGAATTAAACAGAAAGGTATGAGGCTAGAGAAAATTTATAGGAGTAGTCTATTCGAGCCTTTGTGCAAAGAAGAGAGAAAAAAGGTATTGGTTGGAATGGGGTTAGACTTAGAAATGGACAGCGGGGACGACGTCAGCATTGTGACCTTGAATTGAATCAAGGACATGGAGGACGATGAGAAGACACAATAAAATTCATTTGAGAGCACAGAGATAATTAGTACAATGGACAATATCAATCGAATTAGGAACTGGCATTGGAGTTGATTGTGGACTCATGAGCGTGGCTTGCATCCTGAACGAGACACAGAAGGAGAAGAACGACCAGGCGAAACACTGGAATCCATGGTATGCTCATGACCATCCTGGTACTCGAATCTACGGTCGCCCTGACTCTGGTATCTCAAAGAACTAGCAAGAGGCAAAGGAGCAGCGGGATGGAAAGGAACGGCCGGATGGACAGGAACAGCAGTATGAGGGAGCATTGACTGGTTAAAAAGAGGAGATTCTTGACGCTGTTGAGGTTGGAGGACATCTACCCGAGAATGTACACGTCCGTCGTCCACGTATTCGAGATTGGAAAATCCATGATCAATCCGCCCGCCTGCACGTTCCCGATTTCGAGAATCCCCGACAGGAAAATCCAAATAGCGGGCGTTATTATTACCGTCATCGATATGAACAGAAGAAGCGCGCCTAGAATCCGGTTGGAGCTGCCTAGAAGGAGTCTGATTGGCGGATCTGTGAGGCAGAATTGGGCTCGGAGGAGGGGTCCAGTGGCCTTGAAAACGAGGTGGCAGCGTGAGTGCCCCAGGATCAGGGTGGTAGCGCCCATGAGATGTCGGGATATACGTAGATTGGTTTGTCTGAGGGAAAAAGGAAACACGTCAAGTTAGTGGAAAGTCGGCTTTTAATACGTAGCGAGAGATAGATACCTGATGATGAACGGCTGGATAAGAGACTGGAGACACCGGTAATGGTCGATCTTCGATTATCCTCGGCGAGGGAGGTACTTGGTTGTAAGGCCCTGGATCCGGTTGCTCGTAATGGTAGTCGGTATACCAGGGCGGAAAATGGTGATCCGCATCCCAATCTTCTATATCATAAGCCGGACCAGGACTCGGCGTACGCGCGGTATACATGGGACTATTGGATCTTTACGATCAGCAGGGGAACTGGGGAGAAAAATCGCGAGCTATGCGTCACCTTTTATACAACTCAATGTGTGTGCGCGCCTCGTGTTGCCATCCATCCATTCATCCATCAAGCACACTGCAAAGGACAAAAAAAGGGTACTTGACGGATACCTTTGTCTTTTCTCCCCCACGATCGCCTTTGTTCGCTCCATCCGCTACGTAACGATGGACAATTTGCCCCGATACGGATATTTTTCCTTGAACGGGGTTTTAATTGACTGTATGATTCGTAAAATTGGTTGCTGCGCGTACAGCCTCGGGAGGATCGTGGTTGACATGCGGCCTTGAAAGCATAGCCTTGCCTACACGTGGGTTGTTGTGGGCTCTGGAATCTGGATAGAATGCTATAGCCGTCTTTGCTGCTCATTCCGACGAAGAATAGAATGCGGATCAGTGACTCGCTTGTGTATGAAAAGAGGACTGAGGACATACCTTTCCTGGGGATATCTCTTGTCTAGTCGTCCAGGTGGTGTATGGCAGAGAGATAGAGGTCCAAAACCGTTTACTGGAATTGTTGCTGTGGCCATTGTTCAATTCCGAAGTGAGAATAGGTTCCTTGCCGGATCTTGCCGAAATCGTACCTTCCGAATAAATTCCGAAGACTACGGGCGCGCTTGACATGGTACTTGAAATTTGAACACGGAATGAATATCCAGTGACGTGGTGCCATAGAGTCAAAGTCAAAGCTGAAGGTGAGATTGGGAGTAGAAATGATTCATCCAGGATTCAGAGGTTGAGGACATGGGGGAAAAGTCGAAATTGACGCGTTGATGAGTATGTCAGCCAAGGAAATGCACTGTTGAGAGCAGCAGTCGTGTTACGGAATCATTGATGCGCCGCCAGACCAATGGGGGGTCATCCGCAAGTGCGTCTGTGCAGGTGTTGATGCGCATTATATAACAAGAGAGTGTCGGTCAGCAGCTGAAGCTGAAAGATATAAATGCAGACCAACCGGACGATTGTCCTTGACGAAAATAGAAGACGCCAAAACTGATATCGGCAATGGTGTTGGCATAGCGGAGGTCCCTCAGACCGAGCCCCAAATCCGCCTGCTTAGCTCGAGACCACTCTCCTGGTCTGACCATCAAATTCATATCCGTGACTGGCGGAACCACGACTACGCGGAGAGTCGCAAGGTGCAAATGACAGACGTTGAGCCGAAAGACATGTCACCTCAAAAACATGTCTGTCGAATGAGAGCTGGTTAACGTGGTTAGTTGGGAAGGGGGGGATGCAGATTAACTTTCTTGTGCGTATATGCCTCCTCGTTCAGGCTACGAGCCGCAGCGTCCATCCCGCTCCATATCAGCAAGTAGGAGTACCACCACTGATGCGTCCAGTTCCAACACCTGCCTATTCCCATTTTGCTTCAAGACTTCTGGGTGTGGACGCGTTAAGCCGATGACGATTGCGGGAAGCGGGGCAACTCAGCGAGAGATATGTAGCTCCAAAGTATAAACGTGGTACGCGTGCATATCTAGAGAAGGTTTTTCTTCAGCGGCATTGAAAGAAGACGTTGAAAGAAAGACGTCTAGACATGTGCAGAACGTACCATCTTTCCCTGCGGTTATCCACAATCATCGCGCCTGGAGCCGAAAAGACGTATCATAGAAGTCACCGTAAGCCAGAGCATCATCAGAAATAAGGAGTTGTATGCGGGGAGGTGGTTAACGTTGAGCAATCTCGACTCTCGAGAATGTGCGAGACAGTGAGCTCGTATTTGGCTGTGTGTGGCAGTGGCCTCAACGACGGAATTCGGCCGACGGCAACGCCTGTAGCCACACGCCTACAACGCTGAAAACTTCCTCTACAACAGTACAACTCGCTTTTCCGAACTATCTACGCTGTATTAGGGTTCTTGTATTATCGCATTTGTGCTCGTGTATTTTTCCTGTAAGAACAGAGCAGAGCATCAATATCCTGCGCCTGTAGTTTAGTCTCCTTTGCTTATGTGCCTCCAGCCGACAACGTCGTCTTTGCTTACACCGATTTCACCTTGCATACCCGAGTTCATTGGTGAGTGCCTTACTTATATCATATAGAATCAACCACTGACCAGTACAATACCATCGATAGAGCTGTGGCAATATCTCCGATCACAAGAGATAAGATATTCTGCCACCCATTTATTTCACTTGCCACTCTCTCGCTTAGCCACAGCAGTTCGAGGTTTGAAGTTCGAATTCACCGGCTCGGAGTCATCTGTCACCCCTTCTACCCTTTTCCGTCAACTGAAAACGTCAAAAAACCATCATCGTCACCCTCAAAAGCGATCACATGCATGCGCTTTCTCATCCAAATCTAGCTCACTTCCTTCCACACGAGGCAGATTCAGACTCTGCGCAAACGGCTTGGAATGACAAATCGTGAGCTCTCCTTCTCCTTTATTCTAGACCATTCATTGAAAGACGTCCTTTTCGAATAGACGAGCCGTCCGTCGATCCTTTATCTCGCGCGGAAGAGATACGGCTATTGCGAACAAAGGAGTCACTGGCTGCGGTGGTGGCATGCCACAATTTTATGGCGCACCAATTATACTCGTATAAAGGGTGCTCTCAAAAGTTCGCATATTTCCCTCTTAATTTACTCACTGTCTCTCTTTAACGCTTACTCCCTATTCATTCACTGCAGTGCAGTTTACCGCTCTAGACACTAGACGCTAGACGCTTAATTCTTCTTCTTTCTTCTTTCACAAGTGCTCGACTTCACCTAACGCTCATGCTCATCCACGCCCATTTCGTCATGTCCCTGTAACGCCCACTAAAACCAAGCGCGATGGAAACTCCCGCTTTCTTGCCAAGTCCCAACTTTCCTAACGCCATCCTCACCCGAGGCTACACCTCGGAGGTTATTGTTTAAGGAAGAGCTGGCGCGGCGTCGTCCACTACGAGATGTCGATACAAACGTCAATGCCGATTCAGATGAACATTTTTTTCGCTTCAAGCTCTATTACTGTGTGGGTACTCTCTTTCTCATCTTTACCTCCCCTAATCACCTTCTTACCACAAGTTCTACCCATCCTCCTCCTTCCTCATTTCCATATACATTTCCTCTTCCGTCCACACTCTCACACAACTTTAGTCCACCAATCGTACTACCCACACTTCCCACCTTCCCACCCAACCAGGCCAACATCCCAACCGGCTTTGAAATCCCAGACGATGTAAACTGGAACGAGATCATCCTCTTGTCTAACATCCCAATCGAGATCATCCTAGAATACCTAGCTCCTTCCCCAATAGTGCTAGTGAACCCGAATTGGATTTCGGACCACTCCCTTCGCCCCGTTTACCCCGTCGGCCTCACCTCATCCCTATGCGGATGGTTCCTTTGCAGGCATTTTCGAGACTGGTGTATACCCCGACACACCTACGCCCATACCCACACCCTCGCTTCAGCACAATCCCAACCCCATCCCAGCTTCGATCAATCCCAGGGCAGAAGGTGCCGATCCAAGTGCGAGCGGCGCTGAGGAAGCCTGAAGGTAGTCCGGATCCTGGTTGTGTGCTGTCCGCGGCGTTGTCTGACTGGAGTTTTCGAGACAAATTTCGGCGTTGTGTTCGTGAATCGTCCTGGTGAGCCACTGTAACCTGAGTGATGTCCTCCAATTTCCAAAACATCTCCATGTATTTTTCACAATTTCTTCTGTATCGATATTAGTATCGTAAATTTCTACATATGACTCAATCCTAATTGTAATCATAAATCCTTGCTCGACTACTAACATTTTTTTAGATTCGTCCAACTCGATTAGGTTGTCGACACATTCCTTTCCCTTTTTTTCTTTGAATGTACCTATGCTCTACTGTAGATTCAACGTTCCTTTCCTTGTCGATCTTTCAAGTTGCATACTCTCCTTCCTCTATAGCCTGATAGCCTAGTGTACTGGTAGTACTCAATCACATTCCTTCATGTATCGTATGTTATCTCAATGTGTATACTCTTTCGCTCGAATGACTTGACATTGATTCGCTTCTCTAAAAAGATCTCTACTGATTGCTCCAATTCATTTCCACACCACTGCATAATTCAGTGTGGCGGGGCTTATGTCTGTACAGGCAAGATTCATTGTTTAATCTGAAAAAAAGGGGTCCTTCGAAAGAGGACACTTGGATCAGACATCCTTCTGGTCGGCCATGTATATATACATTCAGCTGCTCATTTAACAGTGGAAACTTGACAGGATGAGCGGAGGCGGCGGCGGCGGAAACAGAAGCAGGAGGATGTTGTTCACAATCAGTGTCATAAATCTGCAGATATCAACGCGTCTTCAGCTTGTTAAGGGAGACTTTCGACAATGCTTCAAGTCGCGCTTATTTTGACCAAGCTCAAAATCATTTGATTCTAAATGTGTCTCGGATATACTCTAGGGCGAAGGAGAAGAGCTGACTCGAAAGACCCCAAGAAGGCCTTCAAAACTAGCATTGGCAAATAGTGACAAGTCGGAAACAATCGACAACGGGGAAGTTCACCTGACCAGAACCTCGCACAACCCCTCTCACCTTGCTCTCACCTCCTCGAGCCTCGGGGTCAACCCTTCTTTCTGCTCTCCATCTCCCGACAGTTGAGCACCGCTGTGACACGATTGTCCACGCTGGGTTCACTGGAACCCACCGGTATCATGGTACCTACAGTTCTTGCGGCCCCGCAGGACGATTAATGGTGGTTAGCTGCATCCTGAACGGCACCATTTGGAGGTGAGTAAGTTCACCCTTTGATTCTAACCGTGTTCACCACCTAAAATGCTGTTCCAGACTTCCAGTTAATCTGAAGGGGCACGACGCGCCAATGATGCGTAACGACCTCAAGAGCGTGTCCTAGCTCGCCTCAAAGCTACCTCAGGCATTCCACGCCAATTTAAGGCCGCGCTCGACCCTCTTTTTGCCTCGCTTTGACCTGCGTATGTCCTGGCTTCCGGATTTACCAGCCTCTCACGAGGCCTTTATAAGGTGTGTTGGTTGAATTGGCGCTATCTAGAACCACGGGCGACTATCCCACCGATAGTAGTATGCCACTTCTCCGGTTGGGTTGTGTGATCTGGTAGCGGTGGAAATAGAAGAGATGGGTTATTACGTGGTGAGTTTTCCTGTTTTTTTGGAAGATCGACGGCTGAAGCTGATGACTTTAAGTATCTGTAGCTTACGATTTGGGACTCTTGACCACGTGTGGATTTCTTTCTTGCACATTAAACGTTTGCTGGCTACACACGCCTGCGTATATAGGCCAAGACATATTTTATTTAGAGTGACTGAAGGTTTTCTCGTATAATTTCAAGTATGAAAAATTTTTAACGTTCTTTCAAATTGGCGAGTCCTAATAGCACTCGGTCTACTAATATATATCTCGTGCTGGTATTTAAATCACTATTTTGCTCCCTGATGAACGTAGTTTACCTTACCATTTGTTTAGATACGATTTTTATTTTTTCTTACCTCGTTTTAAAGTCGGTTCGGTTCGCATTAGCACGAGAGTCAGCGCAATACCTTAACAAAGCGAAGAATTCTTGAGAAAATGGGATCAAATTATCAGAGTAAATGAGTAAGTAGGTATCAGCAGGAGATCCACAGTCCAATTCAGGTTCCATTGCGAGCAAGGCGGTAGGTGTGCGGGATCTTTGGCGAGAGAAAGAGGCCGTTCCAATTAACCTCGATGGTGGTAGGAATGTTTGGCTGGCAGGGTTGAGAAGGCGATTTCAAGCGGCTTGTCTGCCAAACCCAGGGAGAGGAGAGGCAGCCCAGAGGGCTGGCATCCAGGATATCCATCTTTCACGCTCTTTGATCAAGGTCGCCTTCTGTACCCGTGCTGCCATCTCCGACTCCTGAGTGGGGCTCTCAATACGACCCGACTCGGCGTGCTGAGATAGAGCATTGGTGGTCGGTTGTGCTGTATCGCGGTATCACTGAGAATTTCGCCAAGGTTGTGGAACGGGTGAATGTGCAGGCAGAGAAGAGGATGTATATAGGACGTGCAGGCGATGGAGGTGTGGTGTGGATGTGAGGAGGGGAAACGCGAGTGTCCTGGTCGCTGTTGGTTACAATGACGAGGCAGACTGATCATATTTGGTTGTGCGTGGCGGGACCTTTACCGGCAGATGTCGGCGATGCGTGCTTTGAATCCGAAATAGTCATCATCACTGTCGTTGAAGCCTAGCGTCAGAAAGCCCTTCAATCTGTTCTGTATAACTGCGCTACAGGTGAGTTATGTAAGTATTTAACATGGCCTATGATTGCTGAATAAGCATCGACAGACCTTCTTGCTCACAACATGAGAGAATCTGCCAGTTTCGCTTAGCCGCAGCATTGGCGTGCCACAAGTTCCCTGTACCTTATCCGACATCCGACTTGAAGGAAAACGCCAAGGAGTTGCGCATTGTTCCCCGTACAAGGGTACACTTTTACGCAACATGTAGATCAAGATCGCCGCCATTCCGTGGCTATGTCCCAGACGATTTCTACGAAGGGGAAGTGTGATCCCTTTCGCTTTGAACCTAAGGTGAATAATTCTTTTCGGGACGACGATCCCCATATGTATGTCGAGGCTTATCTGATGCGGACAAGATGCGGATTACAGCGGTCGCTCGGCAGCTTTTATTCGGTAAACACGAAGGATGGGGGTAACGAATGAATGAGTGGCATGGCATGCCACACATGAGCGTCCGCATTGCGTGTCGCTCAAAAGTATAAAGGGACCTCTGATTCTCGACACCTCGCCTTCTCATTTACGATTTCCCATCATTTACGACCCCCTCCCTTCTTTTATTTTTTTCCCCTTTTCCAAGTTTCCGCTGCTGTGCAGTTTCCTTCTTGATTATTTCTCTCTCTCTACGTCACCAGATTAATGTTCTACACGCCCAACCACCCTCCCTCGGAAGAACACTCCGCCCTCGATCCCGAAGGATGGCGTACTCGTCAAGTCCCTTACTCAGACACCCACTCCTCCGCCTCCAACAATCCATTCCTTGAAACTGATACGTGGCCGTTCGACCATATAATCGGCGATTACGCACCTACCAGCGTTCCAAGTTCAGGTTCAAATTCCGTTACAGGATCGAGTACGAATTCGACCCCAGGCCCAAGTCCATCTCCAGGTTTAAGTCCATCTTATCTGGACGGATTATCGCCATTGACGTCGCTTGACTCTGACTCCGAGTCTGACTCCGAGTCCAAGCCAGAATCAGGTGGTCGGAACGACTGCAATCCCCGCACGCCTGTTTCTCAGTCTGGAAGTACCCAGCCAGAAAGAGGATACGGACCAACACCTGGCGCTCCGCCTCCTAATCCTCTTCGTTCCTTAATCAATTCTACGCCTTCTATACCTGCCACGCCCACGCGTGTCCCTAGGCGTTTTCAATACTCCCAACCGCATGCGCGTCCGCGACCTCGTCCTGGTAAACGTCCCAGCCCAAATGCGCGTCCCACTCCCACCCCCCATCAGCGTTCCAGCACACGCTCTCTTCCTAGTCCTCGCCAACCTCAACCTCCCAGTCCCAGCCCGCGTTCCCGTCTACACTCGACCCCCCGTCGAAGTGCAATTCATCCTCAACCTCAAGGTACCCTCCCAAGAATCGAGGAAGCAACGAACCCAGAACCAGAACGGCCGGTCGCACAAGTACAGCAGCAGCAACACGAAGACGAATTAGGAGACGCCGATGCCCAAGGAGATACGGATGAAGAGTATTTGGGGGATGAAGATGCGGATGGAGATATAGACGAGGAGTATTTGGGGGATGAAGACGCTGATGGCGACCCGGACGAGGAATGGGTGGGTGGCGATGAAGATGCGGATGCGGAGGGGGATGTGGATGAGGAATGGGTCAGAAGTCAAAGTCAAAATCAGTCGGGTTGGACTGGTATTGCTTCCTCTGGATCTTGCTGATCCTCCTGGCTCCATGATCTGTGATCGAGGTACTATCGTGCTGACTCCTTTAGGACCACATCCAGGTTTCAAGCACGACGCCCTCCAAGTCCAGTCTTCAAGCTTCGAGCTGCACCTTCCTTCCCAACCCCCATTCATTCCCGTGGCCATCCGAATCCCTTTGGCGGTTCTCTCTAATCTTTGGTGCATTTCTAAATCTTTATGTCTTCATGACCAACTCATTCTTTAGCATTACGCCTAATTACTCACTTGCTTACTAGCTCATTCCATCTGTAATCGACGACTCATCACTCATTGATCCATCACCAGCACCCGCAATTTCGATTCACGTTCTTTACTAGTTTACATTATGCATGCATGTATTAGTGTACCTTGCCCAATAACAATCGTTTTTCCCAAAACTACAGCGAATCAATTATAAGCAGTTTTCGATGGTAGAATTTTTACCAGCTAGGTGCTCGCGATATTATGGAGCATGTAAAATATGAACGTTCTCCCGTTCTCCTGCTTCTTCTTCTACTTATTTCCGTCCTGTTTCTTTTCAGAAATAGTACTGTCATTCAGAGCAAGATTACTCGTTGTGCTTACCTTTAGAGCCCTAAGTACGTATTCTTACAATTGAGGAATTATATCCTTACGTTCCCTTTCATACCTTTCTGTAGTCACAGCGGGCAAGGAATTGGCTTCCGGAATATACCGGGTACTGTACAGTTCCGGCTTTCGGAAGGCGCATCACGCAAGTCAGAGCAACACCTACCTGACCATTGACTCATCTGAATGTGCTGGCTTTTTTATCTGGCTCTGCAATCTTGCTGCTCTTGTCGTTCTTACTGTAATCATCTTGGTCGTCTTCTGCTCTGGACTGCGGTCTGCAAACCCTTGGACAAATCAAGTTCAGAAATTGTGACTGCTGACCTATTGTTATGGATATTAGAGGAATGGACAATTACCTTAAATTCTACTTTGTAGCACTCAGTAGAAAGTTCTAGTTAGTCTTCTTAACTCGAAATCAATCCTATTTTTAGCTTTCAGTTGACAGTTGTGCCTGAACCGAAAATGAGTCGAACAAATTTAAAGAGGATTCAAGGGGGTGCCGGAAACTGAAAAAAGACCCAATGTCGAAAATGGGGGTAAATGGGGATGGGAAATCGATTTCTGAAGGTTTCAGTGTGTCAAAATAAAAATTGAGAAGATATTAGACATTTTGTGGTCCGTGAGAACTTTTTTTTCTCCTTAATTTTTTTCGACATATTGGCTCATTGCGCATCTTTTTCAAAAAATGTCGCCAAGATTTTTGGACTAACTATCACGTGATATTGCCTTATATGGATGAATTTGATCTATATATGGTAATCCATGCCTAGATTCCAAAATGGCCATACCTCAGCCAATTTTCATCGTACTGCCCTAAAAGTGTCAGAAATCAATTTCCCAGCCCATGTTACACTAACTTTTGAGATAGGGTCTTTTTTTCAGTTTCCAGCACCCCCTTGAGAGGATTCTCCTTGTTTGTGAATTCAGGACTCATTAAACCAGTGCTCAATGAGTCACAAAGGCTATGTCCTAGATAGTATAAATACGAGATGTTCATGTAGTAGAAATCAATCAATCTTCTTACTATTTTTACCCCTAAGCTTCGTGTGAACACTCGAGTGGATACTTGAGCATAAGTACTAAGTTACCATATCCTTCAGCATGCCAGGTGCAGTGCACATCATACCATAGCTACTAGATCTTACCTCAGTGTGAGGGTGATTTAGATAAGGGTACATAGGTCTAAATATAAGTATATTGAAGTCTACGGATTAAATACACGAAATATCGAACTCTTAAGTTAAGGCCGAACCTTAACACCTATAAAAAGATTTTTGACAGACCTTCTGCTCAGATTCGATTTGATTTGAGACTAGATCTTCGCACAGCCGCAGCGGAGCAAGCTGCTGGATGAAGTCATATGTTATTTTTCCAGGCACTGCCAATGTCAAAAGATAATTCTTCTCCATATAAGACGACCACCTGTCCGCTCTCATTGGAATTGGTCTGATTGTATCTACATGAGGCAGACTGGATTTTCACAGATGTCTACTAAATGCTACCAAATTAGTAGCATTTAGTAGAATTGCATTAATTTGTTCAATCACGAAATGTGTGGTTAGGTAAAAAATCTAGGCAAAACCAGGAAACTGCCAAATGCCTAACCATGGCTAGCATGCTTGGTCCGGTTCTGTCTGGTTCACTTAGGTGAGGTGCTTTTCTCACTGGGCATCAATGTCAATGGTGGTCCCACCCATGGCAGATTCACTGTGTCAAGGGCTTTCCGAAATGGGACGGTCTCAGATCAAGGACCGATTTCGACCGAGATGACCAAAGCAATGTCCGAAAGACTGTTTTGGGTGCACGTGATGTTCGCGAGCGCACACACCTGCGATGCGCGTCCCACTGCTAGGCTCGACCAAGCACGTAGGGACACAAGTCCATGCTGGAAAATTGTCAAAAATTTTTAAATTAGTTTAGGATGTTATGTAACATAAATTAGCAGCTCTAAAACATTTCTACAAGCTATTATATAGCCCAACCTCGCAAAATATCATCTTTACCCAGGAGAAGGAGGAGATGATGCATACAGATCCATCATTCTTCAGCCAAATAATGCAAAGCATTTTTTAAATAAAGTAAGCTAATGCACCCTGGATATTTCAAGCCAAACTGAGAGGTCAAAGACCGATTTTTAACTCATAAATGATTATTTCTCTGTATCTTTCTATCTAAGAGGAGGAAAGAGTATGGTCCAGGTAAGTCAATCATTGGCCAATTCTTCTAATTCTTTTTGCATATTGAAGTTATGTAATAGTACTAAACGTCTAATGTAAGCCGAGATGTACGCTCTCTCTCTTTTTGTCCGAAATTCACAGCTTTGCTATAAATCAAAAAGTTCCAAGGAAGGAAAATGAGGTCTAGAGAAGTCAATTCTGGACTAAATGATGTAATTCTTTTTGCATCTTAGACGTATTTATTCCCCTTACTTAACACAAACTTGACACTAGGCGAGCGCTTATTTTGTTGTGAAGAAAATCCAAGGTTTGTCTGATTTTCGCTTTTTTGGAGGGAAAAAAATAGGTTCCAGGAGAGTCAGTTCTCTTAAAAATGTCCAATAGATCCCTGATAAAGATGTACTGAAATATAGCTCAAAGTGACCTTCCAAAATCAGGGTGATCTACCTGCTTTATTCTCAAGAGAGTTGCAAGTTACTCATACTTTGGTAAAAGTGGGAAGGAAAGGATGGGGCCTCAAGTAAGTTTATTCCTCACCATATATTCCATAAGCCAAGGGGTATTAAGGACTGTATCCTGTGATATTTTAACCCTCTCAATTCCTTAGATTACCTTCTGAAATCAGTCTTGCAGAGTGTACAGTAGTTGATTATGACACTTCTTGCATCCCAGAATTATCTCAAACCCCACTCATCTCACTATTATCCTTAACAGTCACATCAGATTCTAATTGGAACTAATCTTCAGTCAGTATAATACTGAATAGTATTTAGAATCCATGTAAAGGTACATCCAATCTTAGCTTCAAGTTGTGCAGCAATAGGCTTTTGTCTTGAGCTGAGCCTTATTCCAAGTTTGGAAATCCCTGGCTGAAATTTCTCACTTTGGGACAGAAAGCCCTGGGTCCAAAAATATACAGATTTGCTTCCAAGAGCCCTTGAACCCACCAATTTTTCTTCACTTCAGCACCCAACCCATGTGTTCTATCATGGCAATATCTGCTTTTCTTGCAATCCCAGACAAGATTAATGAGGGCTAGCTGTGTTTTGGACGTAGCACTAGTATTAGTCAAAACTCAGGCTTTTTTCTCAATGCATGAATCTATGGCCCATGGATGCGTTATTCTAGAGGCATTTGCCTGGCCTTACCTGGTTTCTAGGTCCACGTGCCACTAGCATCTCCATGAGGCACTCCCAGAGGCATTGGTTGAAATGGTGCTATTTAGAACAGCATGGAGGCAAATTCCATGGTAGTGTGATATGGTTATACTGAGGGGAAAGGAAGAGTAGTGATAAGTTTCTCTTTAGTTTCTCAGAAGACCGACCTCTGAAGAAGCTGTCTTCATTCGCAGCCTTCATTAGAACCTCTAACCGTCAGGTACATATTTCCTTCTTACCCCGTTTAGTCATAAACTAAACGTGTTTGCGTATATAGGTCAAGACCTGCTATTATGATGGAAAATATTAGGTATCATGCCATGCACCTACATTTCACTTTCCTTCTACCAAACTGGAGCATCCATCAACATCGCACTCGCAGAATGATCTCAATGTCCACTCAGTTCGGATGAAATGACAAAAGTTCCATCTACCCATCCTGGACCTTGGGCGGAAACTCCTGACGTTGTTCCGCAAGCACCTCAGCCTATGTATCTCCGCCGAATTATTTCCCATTCACCCAACTTCAGATATTCTGAATATTAGACAGCATCCTCGCTTCGCTGAACCGTTCGCCTCTACTTCGATTCCCAAGCCAGGGCAACCATGTCTTCCTCATGGTAGAACTAGCAAGTTGTAGTACCATAATGTGAATGATTCAAATTTGAAGCTATCGACTTCTACGGACAATGACATTGAGTATAAATTAACTTGTAGTAATGGATTCCATCCTATCTTATCCTTCATATACTCTTTGAAAGCTCTACCATCGGGAACATTCAAAAACCAAGGAATTAAAGTCACCTAGGATTCCAGCACTGTTTTTCGTCTTTACCTACTCGACGCAAAATCCCTCTAAAATCCTGTCCGAACACAAACACGATACTTTTACTTTCCCATGTGTATGAAAGGGCCCATCGCTTGAATGGTATGCCTTTTGAGCGCAATTTGTTCACCGCAATATGAAGTGCTAACGAAGACTTGGTGGTATCAGGTTGCGGTGTCCGATGTCCGTCTGACCCTTTGAAAATCTCTTCATAAAATGAGTCTGTAATTATTGGACCATCCGCGTCCCACATTTTCCTATTAGAAAGACGTGAAGTAATGAGTAGGTAAATTTCTTATAAAAATTGAACGTAGGTTCATACCACATTGTAGCAACCACACTACGGAAACCAGAAAATAGTAAGCTTGCTCCAATATTCAAGGCTTCATCTGGAGTTTTCTCATCACCAGTAGCGGTTTCACAGGCACTGAGAAATGCGAGAGATCCATGCGGAATGGCCTCTTTCATAATTCTCGCAACCGTGAGTCGCCCATCCTCAATCTCGAGCCCGCTTTCCAGGGGATCCAACGGATCCTGCCTACCGTGACACGCAAAGTGAACCATAGACGCAGGGGATAGATTTGACGCGATTTCTTCGACTGAGGTACGTGTTCCTTGAGTTCCGAATTTGATTAAAGAATCGTCAGGAACATGACGTCTGATTGCTTGCAACTCTCGTACAGTGGCAGGTAGCGTTCGAGATTGGATGACGGCGACCATTTTGAATTGAGCAGGCGGTGATAATGGGTTGGGAGTGAGCAATGTCCAACGGTTGGAGTGTATGATGAAACAGCATAATCGGATATGCAATCGATGGTTCCATCGTCATAGTGGCCTGCAGCGTGGAGAGGAAGGAAAGTGAATAATCCGGTTGGGCACCATTTTATTTGTTCAGGATGATTTGATTTCTAAGATCTCCGATGAAAAAAAAATAAGAGGGAGATGGTATGGACGACTTACTCGGAGATCCAATGAGTCAACGATAGGCTTCACGATTTTATCCCATAGGAAGCCCAGAACAAATTTAAAGATATCGTTAGAGGAGACGAGTTTCGGTAGGGCGCGTTCGGGTCTCATCCCTCTTTCTTCTTCATACATCCAACGTTGCAGCTCTTCAACAGGAGATCTTGGATCCATCGCTGTCCGCTGTTACACCAAAATCAGCAAAACGAGGCGTCGAGTAATCGGATGTGGCTATCTGAGTCAGGGATACAAGTCTGGACAACAAAGAAGTGGACAAGTTAGGGAATGGGATATGATGAACGGTCGTAGATGACAAGATGAGAGAGTGACTACCGCTATCGCTTGCAATTAGATACACAATCGCGTGTCCCTCCGCGGCAGTTTGTATCTTGGATAAATCATGAGGTCGGAGAAAATCATGTAATCCGTCCAAACGACGCGCTTTCTCAATAGTCGCCGACCAATCCTTCGCTAGCCGTTCAAAGTATTGAACTTCTTCCTCCAATGAAAGCTTCTGTAAATTATTTAAATTTCCCATTGGCATATCCCTATGCGATCCTTGTTCCAATGCAACCGAGATTCGCTTGAGATCTCTCTCAAGTTCTGGCGCAATATCGTGCAGCTGATCCAGTGGAGAACGCAGACGGAGGAATTGCGTCCAAAACACACCACGCCCAGTTTCGAGGTATTCCACTGCTTTGTCTAACCTGCCATAACGAATAGCACACATTGATGCCTTCCTAGCTAGGCCGTCTGTACCTCCTGTTAAAGCATTCCGGCGAGACTGTATGTTAAGGCTTAGAGCAGCCAACTCCGGTAAAACTCCCAATGCGGCGTCATAGGCTTGAATAGCTGAAGAATGGTCATACATATCAGCATATTCGGACCAGTTTCCAGCGATTTTTGATCGTCCGTAGGGAGATAGGGACACGGAATGCGTAGCGCCAGAGAAAAAAGACATTGCTTGTTCTAGATGATTGCCTTCATGATGGGATTCGATATCGATTCTGTGCGCAAATATATGCAGCATAGCGCAGTTTTGAAGAATGACGGGTCGGTTATGATGTGTTGGTGGAACAAGATCAAGGCTTTGCCTGGCCAATTCAATGGCTTCGTAAAGGTCTTCCTTCATACCGTGTCTTTGGGACCACTCTCCAAGAACATTTGCAAGATTGTTCACGGAAGTGAAGCGATCCGGATGGCCAGGAGGTCTGAGCTCAAGCGCTTGCCTACTTAACAAGATTGCCTCATCAAGATCATCACTTTCATCTCGCTGATCACTTCGCGACATCAACGAAGATGCAAGATTGTTGAGACAGGTGGAGTAGTCAGGATGGTGCAGCGGGACAATTTCGAGAGTCTGACGGTACAACAAAATTGCTTCATCTAGGTTCTTTCCGTCGTGGGTTTGCCTAAATCGTGATTCCAAGGCCCTTGCAAGATTGTTAAGGGAGTCAAGGCGGTCGGGATGAGGATATGGTCTGCACCGAAGAGCCTCCCTGTGGAGTTCGATAGCTTCATCCAAGTCGTTGGAATTACCTCGTTGTTCAAATCGTGCTAGCAAATCATTTGCGAGACTGTTGAAAGATCGGGAGTGGTTCACATGGTGTGGTGGGACAAGCTCAAGAGCCTGCCTGTGTAATGAAATGGTTTCGTCTAAATCTTCAGACACGCCTCTGAGCTTAAAACGGGACCATAATGTGTTCGCCAGATTATTAAGGTTATTGGAACGGTACGGGTGGGATGGAGGAGTAATTGTCAGTGCTTGTCTGTGAAGTAAAATGGCTTCGTCCAAATCATGCTCGTCACCATTACAGTCATACCGTTTTTGAAGAGCGTTCCCAAGATTACCGATAGACTGGTGCCGACCGGGATGAGGCGAAGGCCTGAGCTCGAGAGCTTCACGATGGAAAGCAACAGCGTGATTGAGGTCATCGAGCGAGCCTTGTTGATCATATCGTACCAGTAAAGCATTGCCGAGATTATTGAGAGAGCCAGATCGATACGGATGAGGCGGGACGAGAAGTTCGAGAGCCTGTTTGTGCAGCAAGATTGCCTCGTCTAAATCACCAGGTCTTCCTTCTTGCTCGTATCGCGTGATTAGGGCATAAGCAAGGTTATTGATAGAGGTTGGACGACTAGGGTGCTCCTGCGAGACGAGATCAAGAACCTGTCTTTGTAGCGAGATAGAGTCGTCTATATCGGCAGAGTTTCCTCTTTGTTCGAATCGTCTCTGAAGGGCTGTTGCCAGATTGCTGAGGATAGCAAAGCGACTTTTATGTGGTGATGGAACGAGCTTCAAGGCCTCTTCGTGTATCAAAATGGATTTATCCAGATCATTGAGCTTACCCTCCTGCTCAAAGCGTACTTTGAGAGCATTCCCTAGATTGCTGAGCGCTGTGACCCGGTTCGGATGTGGCGGTAGAAAATCGGCAGCCAGGGTATGGAATGAGATCGCCTCGTTGAGATTGGTAATGCCGCCCTCTATTTCAAAACGTTTCTGAAGGGCGATGGCAAGGTGTTCTAGGCAATCGAAATGTTTAGGATCAGAAGGGAGGAAAAGCTTGAGTGTCTCCCTCTGGTACGCGATCGATTCGTCCAGATCCTGCGTATTACCTTGTTCCTGAAAACGTAAGTTAAGAGCGTACGCCAAGTTATCCACACCCTGAGCATAATCGGGACTGCTGTCAGAGATTCCTGAGAGTCCCGATCGTGAGTGCTATTCCTTGCGCGAGATCGTTCATGTCATGAGAGGTAGGAAATTTCTCGATCAAGTTCCAACCGTCTTTGAGTAGCGAGCTGTGCTGATTATTAGCACCGACTTCCTCTTCAATGTCGTCAATAGCAGCTGCATCATAATATATAATATGCGGACTAAAGATAAGCAGTAAATACGTACGTCAAATAGCAAGAGGGTGTCATGTTACGCACTTGGTCGTGAATTGAAGCCAAGAGGGGATCCGAACGCATCATAGAACGATGGTATCAAATATTTGATCAAGAGTTTGAGGAAGAGTTAAACTGTCAGTGGATCCTCAGCTTCGTTATTCCCGATTGGTCTGTCTTTTCCGTGGAGTTTCAAATTAGAGGAGGAAGAAAACGTGTTGCAAGGGTTCACATGATAATTCGACCCGGATGTCTGTTAAATAAATGGCAATTCTGCTCTGCTATACTGATACAGAAAATCACCGCTGGGGTACTAGTCAATTTCAATCTGACCAAACCTGCAAATATTATAAGTATAACTTGAGTAAGGAAGTTGATGAAGGGTGTACTGGGAAAGCTATGACCCAAATATCGCTTGCAGATCTATGAAAAGAACGTTATTCTCGTCCTGCAAGTAGAGCACAGCGATCACGTACTTGACTCCAATTCCCAGGGAAAACGCTGCACATCTCCCCCAAATTGGCCCAGAGCTCTCCGAAAAAACCCGTGTTGGCGGTCTTGGATCACATCACATATGAAGCGTGCTGGTCACATTACAAGCCCTATGACCAGAAGATCGAGTAAAGAACGAAAGTATGTATACAATTGCCCTACTTGTGGATTCGAAATGAGGTGATATTGCGTTCTAGGCTTGCACTGTACGATAGAGCAGAGCCGAGACGCAGCGGAAGGCTGTGTGACGGTGTCCGTGGCAGGGCCGTGCTGACATAATCACTCCTTTATATTTGGGGTAGCTGTGACAACGAGCCTCCATCTCTCTTTCTTTCTTTCTTACTACCAACTCCTCCAACACAAGTGCTCTGTACGTCTTCATTGTTGTCGCTGTCGATCTCGTAGGCGTTGCTGACTGAGTTTATGCATTGTCTCTTACAGATTAGTCAAGTAAGTCTGACCGTTGTGTTCCATGAGCACGAACTGACATCCTGTCGCAGCATGCAGATCTTCGTGAAGACTCTCACCGGAAAGACCATCACCCTTGAGGTCGAGTCCTCCGATACCATCGACAACGTTAAGGCCAAGATCCAAGACAAGGAAGGGTAAGCCATTGCTCACTTCGCCTGCCATTGACCGCTGATAAGCTTATCTTTACCTTATTACTTATCTAGCATCCCGCCCGACCAGCAGCGTCTGATCTTCGCAGGAAAGCAGCTCGAGGACGGGCGCACTCTTTCGGACTACAACATCCAGAAGGAGTCTACGCTCCACCTCGTGCTCCGCCTTCGTGGAGGCATGCAGATCTTCGTCAAGACACTCACTGGCAAGACCATCACCCTCGAGGTTGAGTCTTCTGACACCATCGACAACGTGAAGGCCAAGATCCAGGACAAGGAGGGTATCCCACCCGACCAGCAACGTCTCATCTTTGCTGGTAAACAGCTCGAGGACGGTCGTACACTCTCCGATTACAATATCCAGAAGGAATCGACCCTTCACCTTGTCCTTCGTCTCCGCGGTGGTATGCAGATCTTCGTCAAGACCCTCACCGGCAAGACTATCACTCTTGAAGTCGAATCATCCGATACCATCGATAACGTCAAGGCTAAGATTCAGGACAAGGAGGGTATCCCTCCCGACCAGCAACGCCTCATCTTCGCCGGCAAGCAACTCGAGGATGGTCGTACCCTCTCCGACTACAACATCCAGAAGGAGTCCACCCTCCACCTTGTCCTTCGTCTGCGCGGTGGTATGCAGATCTTCGTCAAGACCTTGACCGGCAAGACCATCACATTGGAGGTCGAGTCGTCCGACACTATCGATAACGTCAAGGCGAAGATCCAAGACAAGGAAGGTATCCCGCCCGACCAGCAGCGTCTCATTTTCGCTGGCAAGCAGCTCGAGGACGGCCGCACCCTTTCTGACTACAACATTCAGAAGGAGTCGACTCTCCACCTTGTCCTTCGTCTCCGTGGCGGTCTCTAAGGTGGTACCTTTGCCAGTGGCCCCCGTCACTCTTTAGTGGCACTTCGTAGGAGGACGTTGATTGTGTATTACTAGCTTGTATATCGTGCTGTCCCTCAATGACATGTCGTATCCATACCTTACCGAGTGCTGAGCCCTGATGAGACTGATGAAATGCTAATAGAGTTGAAGCCTGGCAACCACGTTTTGTTGCGGACTACTGTAGTGAGTCGTTTCGGTAAGGGAGTGGAACGAAGTAGTAGGTGAAAAAGGGATCTACTAAGACGACGACTTCGTCAGTCGCGTCATAAGAAAAATCCGTAGAGTAGAAAATATGAGTATAGAAGAATAGCCTCGGCGCCACAACGTTTAGAGGGCGACCAAATTCCCATTGATTACGGGCTGAGGAAAAAGTCTAGCTACAACAGGATTATATACCAGAATATTTTACGAGTAAAGAAATGCGATAAAATCGCAGTTAAGAGGGGAAATGGGTAGGATAAAAGAAATGGATCAAACAGTCATCCTGTGTCATAGAAAAATCGTTCTTATTAATAAAATAGAGAATGACGAGTAGTAAAAATGGGTCAATTTAGAGGATCGTCGATCGTGCTTGAAAGTAGCACCCACTACCGAAGCCTATGGTATACACATATCCTCCGTTACCGGAACGACTTCAGTCGCATAAGCAAAACACAACCCCTTAATCCGCCACACCTTCCTGAAACCTTGGCTATAGTCGTGATCTCTCAGAAGCATAGGAACAGTGCCACTGGGACGTATTTTGAAATTAGGATAGCGGAAAGAGGAGTCAGAAATAATGCAAAACGTCACATGAAATTTCTTGAGGTGAGGAAACGCGTATCAGCAGATACTTTTGTCGATTTTCTTCACGAATGCGCCCATATTGCATAAATATTATTGAAGGAAGGCGTAGATGGATATGGATATGGACAGGACCTCATTGGTATTTCGGCCGGTCAATAACTTCAAGTCCTTTAATAACGGTTTGAAATAGACCGGGATATTATAGAAGGCTAGAATGTGGAGTTGGAGTTTGAAAGCCTTCAATCTTCTCACTACGGTTGAACAAAAGATCGGAGATAAATCCTGGCGAGACTGCGGGTGTACTGTTTAAAGAAGAAAAAAAGGTTGAAATAGTATGCTAGTCAAATTTATACCGGCCGACCAACCGCACTTTTGATACGGACTTCAAGCTCCTCCAGATTGACAGCTACCTGGATCACCCATTCCTTCATGGATGCCAGTATACCTGAGTATAGAAGGCATCACATAAAAAGGAAATTTATAGTTCGAAGATGGATATCTAATTCTACAAGTTCAGCATCTCCAATATCACGTCCACCAAAGTGTCCTGTGCTCGTCACTTGCATGTCCTTCATGGTGTGGCTTTGCTTCCTTAACCCGAGGCAGAGTCATTACTGGAAGGCTGTGTTCTAATTCCCTCGGAGATTATGAAAATATACTGAGTAATTTATATGACTGGGATGCGTAAGCTCTGGTCCCTTGGATTAAAATTGCCGTTTGGTCTTGCCCATATGGGTTTCAGGTTCTGTGTTGAATAAACCTGATTCATTGGATGAAAAATCAGATGGGAGCTGGCTTCAGGAGCATCAATAACCGCTTGTATGGGCCTCAACATTATTGAGACCATGACACATAATCATAGGTCTTGTTTCTATAGTGTTCATTCATCATTCCGCATAAAAGCAGAGGGCCAATAAATTCTGCAACCTTCTGTAGGGTATTGGTCTATTAACAAACAAAGAGTGCTCATGACCATTTATTGATTGTT
Source organism: Gymnopilus junonius (assembly GCA_015501075.1). Lineage (NCBI taxonomy): Eukaryota > Fungi > Basidiomycota > Agaricomycetes > Agaricales > Galerinaceae > Gymnopilus > Gymnopilus junonius. Next base: position 119,153 of record JADNYJ010000095.1, on the reverse strand, counting down.
CTCCAGAGCGCGGAACAATGGGGCTGGCCCATGCTCAGCAATGGTATAAAATTCACGCCTTGGACCTCAACTTGGTCAAACATTCCTCTCTTTCTCATTCTCTCATTCTATTTCCCATATTACTCACCATTTTTATGATGTCCATTGGTGGATAGTAAACTAGCCCTGGTCGGGTATCCTCTTTTCTCTTCATTCATGCCAATCAGGTATTCCTCTGTGAAATACACAGCTGTTGTCAATGCTACATCTTTTTTCTGGGCAAGCTTATCTGATTTATCTCCTCTATCTTTGAATTTCTCAAGAGCTCGCTCCAGAAGGCTCGATCTCTTATCATGTTCAAGGGCTCATTTATCATGTACATAACTCAACCCATTCACCTTCCTCTCTTTGTATTCTGGAGTGGACTGTGTCTTTCCATGGTCCGTTCCAAAGACAAATATTGGTGATGTTCCGAAGTTAAGTTACATATCTATGATAGAACTTTGAGCATCGTCATTAGCTGTTTAATTGTGTTCGTAATATTTCTCAGATTAGACAGCTGAATGTTTGCTGCGCACCGCAGTTGCTGGAAATTGGCATCTAATACAATTAGGTTTTTCTACTGGGAACTAGATCATAACGAAAATTGGAGCATCACCCTAGGCCTATGATTTACTTTCCATATTGCTGAATCCTTCTGTCCATGCTTACTTCGAAGTTGAGTCGCCCAAAAGTTTTCAAGCACCCAACAGGTTATTGGGATTAAATCATCATTCTTACTTAACAATAATACGGACATCAGGTTATCCATCTTTACCTGTATCGAGTACGGAATCCTAAGGCCAGACGCGTCTTTCAAGTTGGGAGTTCCAAAGACGCGTCTGGCCAAAAACGCGTCATCAACACGCCCACGTGGCGTGACACATCACGTTATGTATAACACCGTGCGGCGTGCGCGACCCAAATCGGGCTATCATGATCAACCGCGTTGTTTTTGGCTTGTTCAGTTCCCGTGGCTCCCTTTTCTCCGTGTGTTCTCACTGTCTTTCTCTTGGACCCTGCTCGCCCATTTGCATTGACTGGTTTGAGGAGATTTAGCTGCCGACAAGCCTCTAAAGGCTCGAGACAATCTGTGTTAGCGGCTATTCATTCGACGCCAATATCTACAGGGATTCCATATTCAGAGTCTAGAGCACTTACTGTGCGTTGTTCGCGTGTTGTCTAGGCATGAATTGTATCTCATCATACCCCCATTTTGAACTTACATAGAATCTAGCCGAAGTTTAAAGCTTGCTGCACCTGCAGGCGTGCAAAAGATCTTGCGCATCGCCCGCATCCAACTCTCCACCGCCCGTCTCTTTGTCTGTCGAGTTGGGCAGACCTACGGTATAAATACCGTGCCGCATTCACGCTCGGTGTGCCAAGACAAAGAACACGACCTATTTTGGGCCCTTTTTCCTTCCAACGGCGAAGACGGAATCCCCGCAGTCGCCTTGACATTGACGGTCGACGTTGACCATCCTGTGCACGCCGTCGACGTCTCTTTTCGGTCAAACCGAAACCATTCAATCCCGTCCCATTTTTTCCGGGCTTTCAAAAGGCTTTCTCCACACCCGTGTAAGCCTGACTTCTTCAAAGGAAGCAGAGGTGGGAAGACTCCGAATCGCATTCGCACCGTTCGGCTCTATTTCTGTTATCGCATCTCCAGACACTTACTTATCGTGGTTCGAGATTTTCGCTCCTTTTTCGTTCTCGAAGGTTTGGACATCAAGTGAGGTGAACACATGTCCATGCCCCCCCCCTTTGATTGTACATATAGTGTTCAGTCTGTGCTGACGTTGCCCGTTCCGTTGAACCCTAGACATTCATACAATACCCTCCGCAATATACCATACCATACCATACCATACCATACCAAGGACGCACGGAACACAAGGCAGCACACACCTTGAGGTCGAGCTGTACGTACTCCTCGCCGCACCTCGCCAGTAATCCCCGTCTCATTACACTCCGTCATTTAGGCAACGCCCGCTGTCTTCCCTTCCCTTCACGTCACTCCTTGCTCTCTCCCATCACTGCACTGCAGTCACCATTTTCCCTCAACGTCCACGTCCACGTCCAATCACCTCGCCAACACCCCACATAACATAGGTGTATCCTAGACCCCCCATCTAGAACCCCAAGCAAGAGAAGAAGCTAAACGAGAAGACTGGACAAATCAAGCATGACATCGCGTCCTGCTGGACACGCCCCCTCCCACGCGCAAGGTTCGTGGGTGATGGACTATCAGTCGGTGGATTACGATGTGCCGTTGTTAGACCCCAAGGCGAGGGCTGATTCGGACGAGGAGGAGGTGAATGAAAGAGAGAAATGTGAGTGTTTTGTTGAGCTACTTTTCTTGGCTTCCTTTCGGTACCTTGATAGCACCTGAGCATCATATTTCCTCCTTTTTTCTTGATAATCACCGCTTGGTTCGCTGACTGTTCTTTTTTTTTTGATTGATATATTGCAGTAAATTCAACTTCAAGAACTCAACAAGCACCGCCAACACCGCCTAAAGACCCCTTTCAAAATCCCAGAAGAAAGTCATCGACTCTGGCGACTCCCTCTCCCAAAATGATCCCATCAAATTCGTCATCCTCGTCATCCTCCTCCTCTTCAAGTTCCAACTCCAAATCAAGCCCTCCCGCCTCCAGAGCGCCTCGCAAGCATGAAGTGCTCACGTCCCATGCGCGCAATTCCTTTATCGATGAGAACGGCTAACCATGCCCGCTCGTGCTTATTCCTCGATAGGCACTCGTGCTACGGCCGTCGGCTCGGGGCCGGGATCAACATCAGCACCGGTGCCATCAGCGTCTGGATCATCGGCAGTTTTAACACGTTCTGTCACCAGTGAGAATGCGTCACCTTCTTCTGGGCCTTTGACGTTCATGAATTCTGCTGGACGCGTTTACAGACCTGGACTAGGCGTCACTCGAGGGGCGTCGTTGGACGGGGCGCAAAGCGGCACTACTGCCTCGGGTATGATAGATACGCAAGGGACGAAGAAAAGTTACAGTAGCGGGGATAGTGCCCTTCCGGACCTTCGGATCGATGGGAGGGCCCGAATCAATTCGTAGCGGTGGAATTACAAAACATTTCATCTCCTGATCTTTCTCTTTCTTTCTCTCCATCCTCCTCCGGCCCTCCTCCATCGTCGTCCGCGGCGTCCCCTGCGTTCTTCACGCCGCCTTCTCTGTGGTGAGTCAGCACCCGCACAGGCTCAGCGCAGTCCTCCTCCTCAACGGCCGTCAAGTTTGGCTGCGGCGTTCAGGTCGTCTCCTTTGGCTCATTCCTCTAACACGACCGCGATGAGTGCAAGCAATAGCCCCAGCAAGAACGGTGACTACGTCGCTGTGCCTCCTTCCTCGCCTGGACCTGCAGAACTGGCCCATCCGCCGCCAGCAGTGGTCGGCCTACCCTCCATCCACTCCAACTCCGGCCCTCTCCTTCCTTCAATATCAGGCCTGCCTTCCTTCTCGACTACCTCCTCCTCCGCGACTATCGTAGCCCCTCATACCCCTGGCCTAACTTCTTTAGCTTCCACTTCCACCGTTCCGACCCTGTCGTCAACAGGTCAAAGTCCATCACCACCCACAGCATTTGCTGCGCCTCTGGCGAGGACACCAGGAGGGAGTATGAAGCTCCCCTATGCTTCCGTGATGCAGCGTGTCCCGAGTGAGGGTATGGAAATGGGGATGGGCAACGGGCATGGTCACGGACACACACACGGGCACGGGAGTGCGCGTCCCTCGGCTGATTCGGGACACATGTTGAGAGATAATAGCCTCGGCTACAGCCATCCGCCTACCTTCAACCACAACACCTACCCGCACCCCACCTCTAATTCTGGCGTCATCCCCCGTCCGGAACTCCATTCCGCCGCGTCGAGAGGGTCTATGATCCTGTACCGCCTCAGCGCCACCGAAGACGGCGTCCTCCCTCCCCATCCTGGCATCAACCACGGGATGAACAGAAACTCGGTGTACTCCAACTCTGGGGACTCCATCGTCAGTCTCGGGCAGGATTCCAAGTATCCGCTCGTTGGGTTGGGGATTAATCAGTCGGGGAATGGAGGCAACACGCCTCCGCGGATGAATACCGGCGGATCCGGGTTCAGCGCTGCCAGCACGAGCGGTATGCGGACGCCGCTTCACCCTGGCATGCCTGGTGTACCCCCGCCCACTATCGGCTCGCGCGGTGGTTCCTCCATGATGTTCTCGGACATTGGCAAGTCCCATGGCGGGCTGGTGGCGTATGTCTATGACCCTGATGAAGATGCCGATGCGGATGAGCTGGACGAGGAGGAGGAAGAGTGGATACGGATGGTGGGAGGTAGGGTTGTGGGTGGGTTTTATCATTCAAAGACGTCGAGTTCCATGACGACTACGAAAGGGGAGAAGGTGGCTGTCGGAACGCCAGAATCTCAGAGTCCTCGACCAGGCGTTACGCCTTCCCCTTCTTCGCTGAAGAAGCAACAGCCGTTGCACTCCCAGACGGTGGCGTATAGGCCCTCGTCAATGCGCTCGCGGCATGACATTCCTTGGAGGGGCTTCATGAACATCAGCACGCTCGTCATCCTCATCTCCGGACTGCTGGCCCTCTTCATCGTCTTCCCAGTCACCAAAGTATATTCCGACAACGGTGTCGAGGCGAAAATATTGGGAAATACCAGGATCAACGCCACTGGTCAGGCCGTAGGCGATTTTGCCGATGTGGCTGGGAATAATACAACACTGACGGGAGCTCAGGGTGGCACGGCCGTTGCGGCAGTGGGTCAAGGAGGTGGGAAGGGGAACGGCAAGGCGAATGGAGATGGGGTTGATAAGATGACTGTGGACAGACGAGAGGCGTTGGAGCAGCTGGAGGGTGATGCGAGGCGGAGGATGGAGAGATGGGAAGGGTTCGCCAAAGCGAGGCGGGGACAATGAGCGCTAGGGAGGAAAGAAAGGGATTCTATATTTTTTCCTTCCCTATTGTTTCTTTCCCTTCCCTTTGCGTTTATGTATTCTTCGATTGGGGCCGTGCTTGGGATTGGATTCGGTGGAAGGTTGCAGCGGGTTGGTGCGTGGGGTTCAGGCATTGCAGGCGGATGAAGGAGAGGAGGAAAGGGTCGTCGTCGTCGTGACGGTGTGTTTTATCGTCCGTTTATTGGCGTGGGCCTTGCAAATGGAAGAGAAGGACGGATGAGGGGTGGTCGAAGAAGCTTTGGATGTACGTCAAATAATGGCTCGAGGTTTCGCCTTTGTTTCAATTGTAGGACCGTCGGGTGCATCACGGATGGGCGGCGTCTGGGAGGCTGAGAAGGTCGTTGCCTTTTCGTCCTCTCAGAGTCGTTGACTGGGTGAGTGACTGTTCGCCTTTTTTCTTCTCTATTCCTTTCTCTCTTTCCGTTTCTCTTCTTTACTTGCTTATTGCGTTGGAGGATGTGAGACTGCCTAGCTCACCGCCTAAGGCGTATGACCTAAATATAGCGGATTTGTCATCGCCTGAGCTTATCTTTTTACTTTACGTCCTGCTCTCTATCACCCAGTCTCTCGACTCGAGTTCCTTTCATCCATCCTCTTTCCTTTCTCCTCATTTCATTTGTCCATTGTTATTCTTTATGCTGCTCCATGCTTTCGTATAGTGTCCTGATGCATTTTTCTTTTCTAGCCTTTCATTCCACGTTCGTTCGGCACTGATGGCCCGACTACGATCCATTAAACGATCGCCGCATTGCGTGCAGGTTCGCCACATTCACCCAACCCACGTTCTTCAAGCCCTTGTTTTCATTTCACATCAAGATACCCGTCCAGTCATGATCTACCGATGGCCTTGAGAGCCTCTCCTTGGATTCTCATTCGCTTCGGATACGTCAAGCCCTTTGGGGCGCAGATACACCTCATTTGTCTTCGTCAGCACCGCTGCATACCCCTGGTCCTTCCTAATTCACTGCCAATCTTACCCTCGCTAGTCAAAATATGGCATTTCTTCATCCTTCATCCTTCATCGTCGTCACTTTTTCGTTACTTATGTCGGATACCCTCCAAGGACCTTCTCTTTTCTCTCTTCTCCTCTCAAATACGGACTTCGCGGACTTATATTACCCTCCCCTTTCTTGGTTTCTTCCTATGCTTTTTGGGTCTAATCCGGGTTTAACGCGTATCTTGTGTCCTTTTTCTTCTCCTTTTATTCATGACGTGCCACGAACTCTTTCTTTGGTTCCATCCTCCCGTTGTCTTCAATAGCACGCCCTCATAGTCGTCTCGGATTTTTTGGATCTCTCTTTTCTTCTTCTTCTCATTGGACGATACGATGGAGAACATAACTATTCCCCTCTCCTCCCCTTAAATCACGTCTATCACCACAAGCTATAAACCCCTATTCCTTTCTTCTTCTTCTTCTTCTTCTTCTTCCTCTATGATACGATTTATACTTCATGCAATTTATCCATTCCACCTCTTTTTTTCTTTATACTGTTTAATCATCTCGTCTCTTCATTCTTATACTTAGTCACGTCATGCATAGATTTTTTTTTTATATTGGATACGGATACTTTAAATACTCAGTTACTTACCCCCGCAGATCCCCCTTTTCTTGGAGCAAAATAATCCCTTTGCCTGACGTTCTTTTCTTCTTCTTCTCTCTCTCTCTCTCTGTGACGTTCCTCATCCGGCTTTACTAGGAATTACAAAGTATCCAACCAGTTTTCGTCGCTTGCAAAGTTTTTGTTAATGCATAATTTATTTATTATTGATCAAATACATAAATCGTAAAGGTTTATTTCAATCAACGTTGACGGCGCGAGATCAGGATAAAATGACACTAATGGAAAGGGAGGTAAGGCAGAAATTAGAATGATACCGGGAGGACCCGTTTTCGTTATCACATTCTACAAGAAGATTCAGAAAATCGATCTCGAAGCCCTTTCAAAGTATCTCCCCCCGCCAGCAATCCTATTTTTCTAGAGAATTGGGAACCTCGAACTTGGACACGCTCTTGAGTTATCTGAAAAAAATGATAAAACTTGTATTTATGTCCAAGACGAAGCACAGAGACTAATAAAGGGAACTGAAAAGTCTCTTTCGATGCGTAAGACCTTGAATAAACATATAGATTAGTGATTTGTGAAGCACAAAAGAGATCAAGGATGTGGACTTACGTATTGCAGTCATATAATACTCAATATATATTCCTCTGTGGCATTGCGAAAGGAAAGTAATTTCATAGTACAGGCTTCAATCACCACGTGGTTTCCATACTAAGGGAGCGTAGAAATGTCACGAAAAATGTTCGAATGCTGTGCAGGGAGCCCGCGATAGACGTAGTATTGGGTATATTGCACTTGCAGGACGATGTTACCATCTTCAAACCAGAATCTAGAGCTTTCTCGAGCTTTCGCATACTCTGTTTGGCTTACATCTACGGGAATGAAAGAGAAGAAACATTCAAGCTCAAGGATGAGTCTAGGTGGATATTGTTGGTGGTTGAGACATGCTGCATGGGAAATAAGAGGACAGTGTGACTGAGAGCAGCCTACAACTTCACGCTAAGCCTTTAATATTTTAATGGTTCCAGCCGGTTTCTCTAGTTTCTGCGAAGAGGTTCAGAGTTGTAACAATGACCCCCCACGGTCGCTCTTCTGTGCCATCTACACTTATGGAAGAAATTGTCATGATAGCATCTCCCGATGGTATAAGCTCTTGATCTCAACCCTTCACAGAAGAAAATATGAAGACTTTATTTGCATTGACATTGTCTATCGCCGTGTCCATCAATCTATTATACATATTTACTCTGCTAGCTATACAAGTACAAGTCCCATAAATAAATGATTACAGCTACAATGATAAACGCAATGGAAAACCTGATTTTACATTTTGGAATCTGTGTCCACAGCCGTATCTTTGTTCGAAGAGGAACCTGTCCTCCGGACTACTTCGCAATTGCTCCCCCTGAAGTCTGTATTTGGTGGAGGCTACTGCTTTCACTATCAAAACTATTCTTCTTGAAGTTCATAGTTCCGAGAGCAGTGGACTTGGTCTGGAACTGGATGGCTGAGATGTGCACCGGAACGTCTGTATTTTTATCGGCAAGTGCGACTCGAGCAACCATAACAGTTGGTGCACATCCCTAATTAGATTAAGAACGTCAGGTCCTTTTTTCATTTGAGACAAGACTTGAACATACTGCAGTGAAAATGTATAAGACAGATATCATATCTTGTGCGCCAAGAAGTGGCGCGAAGGCACTAGACGTTTGTGGGAGGACTGACACGATAGCGAGCATAATAGTAGCAGCTGAATACGCTGCGGCTGATTCGACGAGTATTTCGACGATGTGCTTGAAGCGTCTTCTCGAACCAGGAAAGGCATCCTTACTACCCGCAACAGAATAGATGCGATATGAAATCAGAAGAGTGGTAATGACACTGGTGCCCAGGGTCAGGAAAAGTCCGGCAGCGATTAAACGATTGAGGATGATTGCTTAGTCATTAGATGGGCTTAGGCGGACCACGCCTGAAAATATTATGATAGAAAGAAAGAGCGCTAGAAGAAGACGTTGGTTGAGATTAGAATGTTATCAGGAACCAATAAGCTTACCGCTCTCCGCAAATAGAGTAACGGATGGCAAAAGAATGACACGAAGAGAGCGATTCCATACGTTGAAGCATCGCCATATCTAGCAAAAAGGTTGAATAATAAAAGGGCGCTGAATCTGATTGCAACTCACCAAGAGGGAATCGGCAAGGAAAGCCAGGACATAACTTGAGATGCTGGTAAGTAGGCTCACCCAGATCGGACTAGTCAAGATAGCGGTAAAAAGACTCTGTCTTGTCGCCCCCTTGTCTACGACGGCATCTTTAAGTAAGAACCATTGGCCAGCTGCTTGGGTGACGTAGAGAATATAAGATATTGAAATGACCGCGATGATGATCCACTGCCGGCGTGAATCTTTACTCACTGTTGATAATATGTCATAATTGAAGTTAGATTCTGTAAAGTGAAATCGGCGTACAGTATAGATATAAAATACTAAAGTAGACCACGGAGTAGACTCCTGAAGCAGAAAATTTCAGTGGTAAGCGTACTTTGCCTCGAATTAGAGTAGAACCAAACTGACCCATTAATAGCGTTCCTAGTAAAACGCTGTTGAGATAAGTACTAATGAATACTTCTTCGATAAAAGGAATGGATGGCATGGAAGACATGGCGAAAGGTTTGGAAGCTCAGGTGCAGATGTTGCTGTATTTTATAACAACTAAATGTTAGGTCTGAATTTAGTCGAAGGGAAACGACTCTCACATTGGCTTGACGATGCAATCCCGTATTTTCGTTTGAATGTCTCTCACAGTGGTGACCTGTCAAGAAAATGACACGACAAACCGGTGTCAATCAGAGCATTTGATAATGGTTGGGTGGGACAATGTTAGTGTTTCCATCTAGCTCGCAGCATCTTGTAAAATGATTAGGATTTAACTATATGGCGTGCTCATGAAAGACGATATTTTCGCGTCCGAGTGAGTCCTTCCAAAACTGAACCCTCATTTTGATTCTTGACGAACGGTCTAGATATGGTTCCTTCAGAGTACCAATATTCGGTCTCCATAGTACCTAGCAGGCGTAACCAGGTAAAAGGACCGCTCGCGATTGGAGAGTACTTCGTTTTCTAGTAAAGAGCAAGCTATTTGTTATCTATGATCCACTTTATTCGGGTAGACAGGTTCAATCAATACCATTGACAACGGGAGATCGCATCTCAGGCAAGTGCTAAATGTGAGATCAATTCTTATCATATCGTATTTCTAGAAAGTTATGATTTGATATAAATAACAGGTGTGGTTTTGGCAGGGGTAGAAATAGAACCATGGACAGTCCACCAACGGGTGCATGCTCGGATAACTCACTGCTTCCGTTATAGAGAGAAATAACTGCAACAACATTCTGGGCGCGGGCGAGGAAAGGTGCAGCTGCTCGATCACGCCCACTTTTCCGGTGAATGGCGTCGGTGTTGTATGTTTGGCCACCTATAATTGAAAATGTCTGAACGATGGAGATAATATAAAACCCCGCAGACTGTCTAGCCAATTTGAGGTTCAAGACGCAACTCTTACACCCGGAATGTTGAGCATGGGTCAGCAACATTGTCCCGCGTTGTGGAGAATAATGGCTCCGATCGACTGAGCAGAGCATTCCTTGTTCTCTGGCCACATTCTGTTAGGCTCTTTATTCGGATTCTGGCACTAAGCAGATTGAAAGATCAAGGTGTAATTTACTTTATCCAACATGAAGTTCATGCCAGTGCAATTATATTTATTTACATGTTTACAATCTTCTGCATCTATAGTCTACATGCCATGGAGGTCCATCTACGTAGTATACACCATTTGCCCACTAATTATACAAGTCCTTGAATATAAATTACAATAAACTCGTTTCGGAAACTCAAACTCGATAGTACATTTTGACATCATCGTAGCCTTGGCTGAAAAGGAACCTGCCCCCAGCACTGGTCCGCAACTACTTTTCTGGAATTTGGTACAGCGTCGAAACCATTATTTTCGCTGTCAAAACTATTCCTCTCGAAGTGAGCAACTCCTAGTACGGTAGATTTGCTCTGAAACTGGAGACCCGAAATATGCACCGACGTATCTACTTTTGAATCAGTTGCAAGTGCGACTCGAGCGACCATGATCGTCGGCGCACAGCCCTAATTAAATTGAGAGTATGAGGATCTTCGAAACTTCGAACCAGAAGGATAAGACATACAGCAGTGAAAACGAACAAAATGGATATCATATCCTGTGCACCAAGGAGTGGCGCGAAGGCGTTAGAAGTTTGTGGGATAATCGTCACAACAGCAAGCATGATAGCAACAACTGAATATACTGCCGCTGATTCGGTCAGAATTTCTACGACGTGCTTGAAGCGTCTTTTCGAACCAGGAAGAGCGTCCTTAGTGCCCGCCACGGAATAGATGCGATATGAGATCAAAAGGGTAGTAACGACACTGGTGACTAGCGTCATAAAGAGACCGGCAGCGATTAAACGATTGAAGATGATTGCTTGATTGTTTGAAGGACTCAAGTCGACTGCGCTTGAGAATATTATGACAGTGAGGAAGAGCGCTAAGATGGGGCATTTAAAATAATTAGAATGGTCGGGTTTATCATGAGTTAATAAACTTACCGCCCTCTGCGAACAGCGTAACTAATGGGAAGAGAATGACGCGAAGAGAACGATTCCATACGTTGAAGCATCGCCATATCTGTGCCACATGCAACATTAGGAAACATAAAAAAAGGGATCAAGGACCTATAACAGCTCACCAGGAGTGTATCGGCAAGGAAAGCTAGGGAATAGATCGAGATGCTGGTCAATAGGCTCACCCATATTGGACTGGTGAAGATAGCGACATAAATGCTTTTTCTTGTCGCGCCCTGGTTCACGACTGCATCTCTTAGTAAGAACCATTGGCCAGCCTCTTGAACTACATAAAGAATGTATGATGTCGAGATAACCGTGATAATAACCCACTGCCGGCGTGATTTTTTGGTCGCTGTTGACGGAATGCATAAATGGGGCCGAGTTTCATAAAGATATAGAGACTTGCCGTATAGATATAAAGTGGTAAAGTACACTGCAGAGTAAATTCCTGCAACGTGGAATATTGGGTGTAAGCGCATCTAGTTTCTCGAAACCGGAGTAAAATTAAGCAAACCCATTAATAGCGTTCCCAATAAGACGCTGTTGAGATAAACGTCGATGAAGACTTCTCGTATGAAGGTGACAGATGGCGTTGAGGACATGACGAAAGTTTTGAAAGCTCGAGTGCGGATATTGCTGCGTTTTATATCGACTAAATGTTAAGCTTCAGTCGCACATTCCTTGACGAGAATTCTCATTTCCATGTCTGTCGCGTTGGTGACCTGTCAATAAATTGATGTGGAAGACCAGCAATCACAGCATATGATGGGGCGAGACTAAGTAGTAAGCGGTGAGTCAATGATAGTGTTTCCATCAAATGAGACTGTATTTCGAATCTGCGCTCGAGAACATAGATAGTAAGTGTATATATTGTGTTGTGAAAAATGGACAATATTTCACCTGGTAAAAAGAAACTCTCTCGGTGAATTATCAGGCTTCGAAAGCTGATCGATTTCGATTAGATTCTGTTCCACAGCCAATCAGTGCAAGCCACTCACGCCCATTACAGAGATCATCCCGTTTTTCTGGTAAAGCAAGATATTTACACTCGGCTATCTGTGATCTGCTTGATCCAGCGGTCCCTAGACATTCTCAATCAAAGCTGTTGACGATAACAACAGGCAGTTGCACCTCAAGCGTTGATAAAGTCAAGCCCGGTAAATAGCTGTCAGAAGGTCATCATCATGATCTGGAGAACAGTAGAGATGGTAACTTACCCAAGGCAACATAGACAGACTCAAATTTAAACCAGCGACAAAATCAGGTTCCAGATTCTCGGACACTTACCGTGGTAAGCATTGAGTGGCTAATAAGCAAATTTAGGTCAGTGTAATGGTTTAAAATTCAAAGATCTACGCATCTTAACCTATGCCGCGTTATTTCTTTCTATAAATCTTGTACGCGATAGTGAATGGCGGGTGGCTGAGTTGAAAAGCAGGGTTCGGCATCGGTCCGCACTTTCGGTCAATTAAGTAAGCAATACATTTCCCACAACGGTGGAAATTGCACAGCTTTTCTGATCCTCCACGTTTTTCTCCCAGAAGCGCCTGTGACAGATGCCAGAGACGACCAAACCATGTACACCTCTGCTTGTGTTCCTTCTTGTTCTCAACACTCAGTACGCCTCTGTAGGTTGATAGGTATGTCTACATAATCTCTTTCAAATTTATGTATTAAATTTTCAATCTTTCCGCAGCAGAACCATATCGTCGACTAGTACTAGTCAGAGCTCTTCATGTCTGCCAGCACTACCCCCCGCAGATATCGACATAGCCGTCCTTCACCTTACGCATACCTTCCTGTGGATCCTTTTAAGCCGTCTCTCGCGTTCAGTTTAAGCAATGTTCTCCACCAGAATGATGACCAGGACGTAGAAACCGGACAACCTTCTCTCCATGATCCTCCCTCGAAGCGCTCACGTGTAGTTGGGTTTGGGAACACAGATTACAACCAACGGAGGAATGCGACGCACGTACCGCTTCCAGCCTGGCGACCTTCTGGCGTACCTGTCTCTCCAACTGTCGACTTTCATGGCCCCGCTTCATCTTCCCCTCCTTTGACCCGTCCGCCGACCGATGGAGACACAATGTTATAAACCCAGAGGAAGAATCACAATCGCGAAGACCGGAATTAATAAACTCATCGAATCCAGCTCTCTTCCGTCATCAGGTTTGCCTAAGCCAGAAACCAAAAGCGGTAGCTGGATGGTCAGCCAGCGACAAGAGGAAGAACCGCGTTTTGCGAGCGAAATAACCGGTATTTCAATGCCTACGATAGAAGAAAAGCATGCAGGCACCGCGACCCTTTTCGAGCAAGGTCAGAACTGACAGTGGCAGCATTATTTACTTTCTATTCAGTCTGATAGTAACTTCAGCTCAACCAGCCCCGAAAGCCGTCCTTTCCGAGCCACAGAGTGACTATCAATTAGGCAGAAGAGTCCATTTTGCATACGATGAGGATAGCATGTCGCATGAAGGAGGCGCAGCGGATGACGGTAAAAAGAAAAGTTTGTCCGATTCTCCACCCTGAAGTGGCGTCGTCGCTAACCATCTATTTCCAGGCTCCCTAAACTCCACAACCAAGTTATTCGTCCCTGCTGACGATGCCTCGGGGACATCGAGTCAAGTTCGGAAGGACACCAGCTCCACTGACCAGCGACTTGTCAAGCTGATGGGACAGCTTTCTCCCGGTACTGTTCGACGATCTCCCTCTAACTTACCCACGCCTCATTCCCTGCCTAAGCTACCAGATCTCAATGCTTCTGCCAGAAAATTTTTCCCTCCGAGATCCATCGACGGTCTTCCAGCCGAAGACCGTCAACTGGCGATGCAAAAGCTGACGGGAAGTATCTCAGAAACTCCAGTTGAGGAAGCCGCAGGCCAAGTTGAAGATTCACATCCCACCGCCGGTCCTGTGCATCTGCCCAACATGCCTCTCTCCCCTTGTCGGCGTTGTAAGATCTTGAAGATGAAGTGCGAATATCCCAACGGAGCCATGGGGAAATGTAGACGTTGTGCTTCGGGTGGTCATGAATGCGTCATTTTGATGAGACGCATTCCTCCGGTAACGTCTATATATCCACCTTACGAGGCGTCGCCATTCGGTCTCGCAGATATGTTACGGGAAGGGCTTCATGACGCGCCCGCCACTCAATTACAAAATACACAGCATCGAGGAGCTGCAGTATCTTCTTCCTCTGCTGTGTTTCCTCCACCTCATTCTAAGGAGACGCCTGCCGCTGTTGATACTTCAGGCTCTTCCGAGGCGGAAGATGCTCTGCTAGATGCTCTCAGGCACTTACTTCGAAAGTCTCGATCCAGTGAACCACCATCTCCTGAAGCAGAAGATCTCGAAGAAACAAACGCGCCAGTTCCTGCGCCTGATGCGGATCAACGAACTCCCAGTTCTGTGAAGCTTGATGATGATTTAAAATTTCACGCAATGACAATTTTTTCGCCTGGTATCAGAACACCCAATTTCAGTGCTGTCCCACCTTCGTCAACTCCTAGTTCAAGCGAAAGTGAATATATCCCTATCGCTCCGCCCTCGCCTAGTCATACTTACATCCCGCCGCGAAGAATGCGAACCTTCACAACCGCTGCGGTGCCTGAAAGCGAATCGCCGTCTTCTTTCAGAAGTGATTCACCCCAACATCTGGAATCTGGTTCGAAATTTGACCACTCAGCGCCAGCGTACATCCTCGCTTTCTTCCTTGACACGGTACCGCGGCAGATATACCTGTACATGCTCCTCCGCCTCCCGCATCTTTACTTCTCAAGAGTGACGAGGATTTTCGAGGAGGCTGAGATGAGCATGCCGATGATTAAGCAGGGCATTTTGGATGCAGCGAGGGCGAAGGGTGAGCCTGGCTATGGTGCTGGGATGGTTGGAGAGAAGATGGTGACGATGAGCCACCCTCATTTGCCCATGGAATACTGGGAGCCTCAGGCGGAAAACGTGGCGTATACCAACCTGCAAAATACGTGGCACACGTTTGTCGATTCGTTACAGAAGGAGTGGAAAACGTTGAATATCATTTCGGTCCTTTTATTGACGTGATTATTATCCTTTTTGATTACAGACTCGAGTCTAATTTTCTGTGTTTATAGAGCCATCTTGACGATTCTGCAAATTCCTAGCGCCGCAGCCGACTCTCTCACAAGATATTCTGCTCTTCTCTCCATGATTTGCGCCCTCATGAGTTTGCTGTACGGCTGCATTTATATCATAAGGTTCGGGACGATGCGGAAAACATACAAGGGTGCTGAATGGGCTGAGGTGAGAATGGATCTCTCTTATTTTTCTGTTAATCCTAATGCTTGAACAACCTCTATAGGAGGCGCAAAAATCTAGGATGGGTATCTTCTGGAATGTCTGGGTACTTCTCGCTATGCCAGCAACGTGGCTTGCTTGGTATGTCATCTTTTAAGCCAGCTCGAAAGTTTCACGTACCAATTTATAACTTGCAATAGGTCGATGATAATGTACATCGTCACTATCATGTCCTTCGTCTGGCGAACAACCCCGATATCTCAACCTAACGCTGTCGATGAATCTTCATTGCAAATCCTCATACCACGTATCATAATTTCTTTGGTTGTCGCATTGGGCATTATATATTTCCTTCTCATAGCGGCAACACTGAGGAGATACGGCGAAATGATGGATCGCGCATGGCAGCTGCGGATTTGGGGTTGGATGCAAGATGGGTTTTCAGGGGAAGACGGTGACATGGCCAAGGAGGACGAGTTGGCAGACAATGATGAAAAGAGTGCAGACGAAGAGGGTCAGCCTAAAAGAGTTGACCCATGGTCCGAGAGTAACTTCTATGACCGAGGCTCAGCCAAAGACGTTCATGATCACCTTTCCGAGAAACATCAGAGGCGTCACTTTTCCATCAGAATGAAGTCGAACATCATAGCTAATATTGCTAGTGGTGGTGAAGTTCCTCCGCCATTATCAACCTTAGCCTTGATGCCTGAAGCAACTACTCGTTTGTTACCATTACGAGACGAAGCTGAACGCGAAATGAGTGCGCCGGCGTCGGCGGACAGTTTGCCGGGAGCAAAATGGAAAGCAGCAGAAATTTATCAAGTTGATACTGAGATTCACGAAGTTGAAGACATGAACATACCAAGTCGCACTGAGCATGTGGGGTCGTCAACGCAAAAAGAGATGTCGTCCGCAGTGGGTGCGGGAGACGAGTCGGAGCCCTTGAAATCGACCAAGGTTCCGGTGGAATATGTCAGACTTTTCGGGCTCTTGTACGCTGATGTTCTTTCAGACGCTGGCATAGAAAGATTTGGTCAGGCATTTCTGCGTGTCGAAGAATGGAATATGTTCAGAAAGGTTAATCCTTTTTCTCCATAAAACTTTTTATGACCGTGCTAACCGTTCTTCCAATAGGATGCCTTAAAGGCCATGTCAGCGTTAGAATCAGACGCTGCTGTGGCACCAAATTATTCTTCTGTAGCTGCAATTCTCGATAGTTTCAACACCCGAGTCCAAAGGCAGAATTTCGACGGCGAGGTCTTCCTCTGCAAGGAATACACTGATTCGGGGAGTGGTTATGCCATCTATTCCATCTTGGGTTTTGAGCCGTCCGGAGAGTCTATTAATGACAAAGTCATGGAGGTGTTCCTCGAGAAGAGAGCACCTCTTCCACGTGGACTCGACAAATTGGATGTAATGATACTGGATCCCGCTCGGAGCTCAGGACGTGAAGTGCATACCGTTTCTTTTAGTCAAGCAAGGTAGGAAATTCATCTGTGCGCCGTGAGCGTCGTCTGTTGAGTTTGACGTTGGGCGGTGTCGGGATGACCGACTAGTGATATGTAGGACCTGAGAATAATGATCTAAAATTAGCCATCGGCGCTGTCCTCTGCAGCGCGGTGAAGAGTCGTCAAATATGTACGTAGTAGAAGAGACCTCAGCGTCTTCTGTATCAATTTAAATTATAATACTGGACCTGGATCATTACTCGAAGCTCCAAATTTACGGTACGTGCCGTTTTATGGACAACGCTAGAAGAAACCTCTGAATTGTCAAAATCATTTCCGTGTTTATTTTTTATTGCCATTATACGACATGTCCTGGTATTTGAGTGTTGAAAGAAGCAATTGGACTCGGTGTAACGGAATAAATTAATTCTTCTTCCCATACATCAACAGTACCTCCGGAGACTTCCTCCCTTTCTCCCCCTCCAAATACCAGTTGTGAGAGCACAGGGCGCATGTGAGCCGGAGTGGTGTCATTTTTAGAGTCTAGTTGTGGATCACGGAGGTTAAGCATAAGTCTTGAAATCATCGTTGAAGATAACCTGCATCGTGTGATTAGAAACATTTAGTATTTCGTAGAAGAGGTACTTACACGTTTGTAAGTGTGGCGGTCGTTCCCTGTAAGTAACCCTGTACAAGTCGATCAGTAATTAGAGCCGCAGATTAAACATAGACCCCAAGGCCCAAACCCTCGACTGACAGGAAAGAGCTGCATAAAATCGCTTGTCATTATCTATGTAGGGTATTCAAGAGGAAAAGACGTACATAGAATGACAAGATAACAGATATTGATGACAGAACCATGATACTGTGCGCACGTCGTTATTTTGGCTATGACCATCAAAAATAATTTCAGATTAACCCGAAGTAGATGGTGCCTTTGATACCAACTATCAGTACTTTAACTGTATACTGGCCTAAAATCTGCTTACCGTCCCGGAGCATTACAGAAAGGATACTAAATCCTGACCGCTTTGAAACCAGGGATTTGTAAAGTGCCAAGGTAAAAACCATGAAGTCAAAGCAGAGATGTCCAATCCAAGCTTGGGCCAAACCTGGACCCCTAGAAATTTGCCTTCAGTATTTCTGCTAGGTGTCAAGGAGCCGCAAAACACCTACATGCCTTTCCTTGCTGGGAGGAGACATCCGTAAAAAGGTAAATCGAATTGTGAGTATGAAGTATGTTTCTCCGTGAGGATGGAGTGCTACATCGAGACATTTAGAAAGAATATTGAAGGGAATCGAGGTTACAAGCGGGTATCTTACCACTCCATAAATGCTAACCGCCAATGTCACTGTGCATAAGAGGGCAAGTATACGGCGACTGCTATGATATATAGCATATGTCCGCATAATGGCCATGGCTGAAGGAAAAATAAGAACACTGCAGTTATGAAAACTCGGGATCCTGAACACACCGCCAACGATAACTTGGACTGTAACAATGAGAAGTTGGTGGTAGTCAGTTATATATATACAACTAAACAATAAAAGATAAATGGAAGGAATTTAAAGAAGCCACGATACGCACAGCTAGATGGGTTGATTACATGCTTATCGAGGACCGGCAAAAAAGATAAAGTATCATACCTCAAGCCGATTTGGCCCAGGCCATGTCCAAAAATCCAACAATGCCAGTGGAATATTACCAAGAAGGGATATATAACGGTTGAGAAAAAATAAAGCTTTGCTGAAAGTGAGTTTCCGATTCGACGTCCAGTATCGATCAACCTCGTCTTCGAAAGTTAAGATGTAATCAAAGTAAAGAATGGCTGATCAACGTGAGTTAATTCCTTGTCAGTAATCTTGTCCTTAGAACGCACCGAATGCAACCGCCTGGGTGCAGTAATAAATAAACCTGAGAATGCGTTGGTCAAGGATTACTCGGACATTATGAATGGTATAGTGCCTACTCTTGAGTCCATAGAGCGTTCAAGGAGTCTGGCTCATTGGGCGCCATGGTATTTGAGCTTGCTCATCAGTGTGCAATTCTCAGGTATGTACTATCTTCCACGTCGAATGAGGGAAAGCTTTATACTTGCAATTTTACCAAGCTCAGAAATATAATAGCGATGTCAATAACTGATCGTTCACAAGGTTCAACAGTAGGTTCGACATTATGGCACTGAATGATCGAAGAGATCCACCATTTTTTCAGGCCCTTGCCGTACTTGGACTTCAAAGATACTTTCTTAACTAAAAATGTCTGCTTTGCGTGGAAAAGACTTCTAATGGCTAACTTTTCCCAAGGACTGTCAAATGCCTGGTCAGTTGTTTCATTGTTACCATCTTCATGATGTGCCGTTTAATGTCTAACAGACAGTATGTAAATAATACTAGGTCGGATTTCGCTCAAGTACACACCCTTTGCAGTCTCCCAGGTCTTTATTGAAGATGGGACGGCCAATTTGAATTCACGACTTTACATACAG
The DNA here is from genome assembly GCA_015501075.1 of Gymnopilus junonius. Classification (NCBI taxonomy): domain Eukaryota; kingdom Fungi; phylum Basidiomycota; class Agaricomycetes; order Agaricales; family Galerinaceae; genus Gymnopilus; species Gymnopilus junonius. Next base: position 99,737 of record JADNYJ010000095.1, on the reverse strand, counting down.
AGCCCGTATATGTAAAATCTCCGTTCTATGCGGAGAATCGCGCTAAAAGTGAACATAATTTGGTCATATTAGTACCCAGTTACACCTACATTTGACCATTTGAGTCATGGAACTCGACATGAGGCCTGTAGTGCGACCAGCAACGCAGATCAGGATAGAGTCTGAGGATTGCCCAATCAGATGGTGAGCTCAGACAGATTTTGGGCAGATACAAAGATGAGTTCGTTTTTGGAAGCATGGAAGAGCAACGAATACTCATCCGAAAGCGCCTGCCGTCCAGTCTTCGGGGTGCATGGTAGCGTTGGACAGGGGATGCAGTGCACATAATGATGATCAGAACTTGTTTTGTTGATGTCTCCACCCCGAAAACGTGGGCGCTGTAGTTTCGAACTGATGATCTGAGTAAGGTCATGGGGTCGTTGGAGAGACAGGCTGTATAAATACAGCGTGGAGACAGCAGAACTCGCTGACGCAGGTCGTTCGCAATTTACCACCTCCGAGGGCTGGACTCCCACATACAAGCTTTTCTTATCTTCACGATTTTCTTTCCAATGCTGTCCAACAAATTGGTCCTGTTTTTTGTTCTATTCGTAACCTTGATCGCCGCCTGTCCGATTTCAGAGAGGGCGACGAGCGAACTCGAGGTAAGTGCCAGTTCTACAGAACCAATGTTTTAATTTGACATGAGAGAGGTTTTTCAGGCTCGTTCACCATTCTGGAATGGAAAGATTAACCCAAATATGCATTTCTGCAAAAAGGTCACAGACTGTAAATGCCCTAAGAAGTCGAACAAGCAGATCCATTCCACTTCATGTATCAACGGCGTTTGCAAGTGCGATGATGCAGCAGTCAACTTTTTCGCTGGAAAGTGGATGCAGGCGATCGTAGCTATTGGAAATGCTCCCATTACAAGGGCGGTCGGTCAGCTCATGAAGGGATTGGCAGATGTTAAGCAGGTAATAGGTACAATCGTGGGCGCGTTTTTACCTCCACCGGCAAAGCTTGCGCTGAAGGTGAGGAGCAATATACAGTCAGAAAAGAGATCCACTCATAGTGTCCCAGGCCGCATTGCAAGCATTTCCCAGTACAGGTCCCAGTCATATAGATGACGCCACCAAGAAAGCCCTGGTGCATGGGTTTTAAGCCAGTTGCAAAGTACCTTAGATTTATCGCATAGAGTAGAAGGAAAAGCCAATAGCTCGCTTGAGTTATTCAGGAATTCTGAGTCTCAGAAAGGTCGAATGCATTAAAGCAGCCAGTATAATCCGGTGCCAATAGAAAATCCGGATACCCTTCATACCCTTTACACTCGCCATCGATAAGAACGCGACCACCATACAGTTCCACAGCGGCTTGATTAAGTCATATCAGTCGCTAGAAAGAAATAAGCAAATTGAGTGTCTATGGGAAGAGCTCTAGAGGAAAAACGCTTGCAGAGGTAGGAGTGAAGTTTAAGCCTTGCGGTTGTAATGCAAGTGGTGTTACGACCTAGCGTACAGCTCACGGAAATGACTGAGATTCGGGCAGGCCGGACACATGGCAAGCGTCACAAAGAGTTGCAATTTGTTACTAGATTATGTAATTAGACAACGGCTATACGATAACCAGACAATGTTGAATTTGGATCACCATCTCGACTTTCCCTCTCGCGTCGCGTAGAACTACACGAAGGTCCGAGGTCCTCACTGCGAAAAATTCAGGATGCAAGGCGGGTTGATGAGGTCTTCGCATTTCTCTCAGGCTGCTTCTGGGATGAGCCAACTGAGAGTATTTGGCAGGAAGACTCGGTGATGACTAGCTGAGGTGTACCCAATTTGTCACTAAAACGTGCAGTGCTCTACGTCTCGTTCCATGCCCACATTGTCATTTAGCTGTAATCGTCAGAATTTAAACCATTACTCCGCGACCGGCCAAACGAGAGCATTATTTGTCCCGTATTCTCTGCTTGTGTAACGTCTGCGGTGTTCGGACTCTTCACTCTTCTACAACGCGTTCCCGTGCCCAGCTAATATCGGTGCGTGAAGTTTGAAGACTGGGTTGGATCTAACTCACGCACAAAGGGTACATCTCATTTTCTGTCCGTCGGACGACCTGCTCAACAAATACGTAAATTTGGGCGTTGATTGGCAACGCTAATTAAGATTCGCATCTGGATCTGGTGCTGGACCTAGGTTGTCTTGAATTTGGATGTTTCACGTGCGTATCTTATTCTTCGTTCCCCTGCTCACCGGTGGCTTATATATTACTTCTTGGGGATATAGTGAACTGGCAGAACATCAACCTGGCCACCCTTATCATGCTTCTCTTTTCGTCTCTTCATCTTCACTCATTGTGCCGATAGGAAGACCGTCCAACCGCACACGTCCTTCTCTGATTCCTCCCATTTTATACAACGTATGATTTCCATAGTAAGATCTTCGACAAGACTAGGCCGCTAGCCCCTCAATTAGCGGCCTTGTTCACTCGATTAGGTTTCCATATTAGTGTGTACAGCTTCGTCAATTCTCAGAACATGACACGTCTGAACCGACTGAAAACAATAGAATGGAGGAAGCCCTGATTAAGTATTACTATTAGCAACCGGAAGGCGCTCAGGTGTGGTATCCTATCCATGAATACATGAATCCATTGCCCGTTTACCACCCGCCCCTTACAGAACATCTGAGATATGCTCAGACATCATGTTGTGAGTCCTTTTTGGATGCCGCACCCCAGATTTGAACTACCGTGCTGCAAGTCATTTGGATCGATCTCTTTTATCGTCGATGGCATCTATTGACTGTGAATGTCGTCTATGCTTTACTTACATAAGGAGCACGTTCAGCTTGCAGACGCCCTTCATTTGTGGCTTGATCGGGTTTATACACCCGCTAACCAACCGCTAACTCTAATTTCTCCAACTTGATCTCTTTTCTTTGACTCCAATTCTATAATTGTATTCCGGGATGTGCTTGAGCTGAGTCTCCTATCAATCAATGGACGCCACACAGCGCTCAGCTGGCGTTCGTTGATCTGATGTTATATAAAGCTTGCGTGTAAATAGGAAATCGCCGAATGGTTAAGGCCGTCATCGTCTTCGTGTTCCCTTGTTCTCTCAAGAAGTATTGGTGCCTTGGTGCCTTTGGTTGCACACAGGGTAAGTGCTAGACCTCACGTTGGAACCGTTTTACAAGTGTGATATTTCTGGCTGAAAAATAATTAACAGTATTGGCATGCAATAAAGAAGAAGTCGACTCGAATATCATCGCTAAATAGATCCATGTACCTGGCCGGATGTAAGCTTGAAGTGGCGCTATTTGAGTCTGTCATCGAGTTCCGTTGTCCATTTTTATCTGTCTACTTCTCGTCAGCGAGGGCGTCTCAGGTCAATGTTGAACGTTGAATGCTGACAGCAATTTAGAGACGTATTACATACTGAAAAGTTTTACCTTGGCGCACTTTTGAGACTTCCGAGGTTTAAAGGACCATGCGTCCTGTCGACCTCCACAATCCCTTCTGTCCTCTGGTCAAAATCTCTTTATTGCCGTATAAGAAGTAGTTTATCTATTGGAACACAGGGTAGTACAAGTACTTCGGTTATTCGATGGTGGCGCAGTTCATTTATATAAAGAAGAACACGGAAAGGTATGTAACTATGCTTGTATTGTATTACTACTAGTGGTCCTGGGAGGAATTATCAGTCATGAGCTGCGCTGATCGAAGATAACTCGATATTTCTCTAGTTTCAGTCCTTTGAATCTATAAAAATAATACATTGCCAACCCTGCGCAAACGTATAAGGTGGCATGCATCCGGAACGCTTGAGGTCTCATAGCAGTTGAATACAGTTATCGGTGTCTATTGAAGGGAGCTACGCCGGTCGTAAAGCGTCAGACTGAGGACGAGAGTCCTTACCTAAGTACTAAGTTCTTCACCCATTTTTTTCTCATTTTCGTTGTGTATGCGATTTTGCGGAAAGGGGACTGCTAATCACCCTTGTATTTCCCCCTTTTCAGCGTCCGTGTGAAGGCACGAGATCAATCGCCTAAATTCGGGCAGTCACATGATCGTGGTTTTCCAAGTTGAATCCGAGTCTCCGAATCTTCGTCTTCACCCTTGCTTCACCCCTCTCCAATGTTATCCTGTATAACTGCACTGGGGAAGAGTGCGTCTGCTGGATTGTTCTCTTTGTGGCGTTGTTTCGCTGCGGAACCTGTAGATTTCAGTGGCGTATCTGCAATCCCACCTGGGTCTATTTCGTAACGATGGCCCAGTTTTAACTCATTTGCAACCTGCAACCTCGCTATTCATTTTTCTTTGAGAGCCGATTCATTGATCGTCCAATTTCTGATGCTGTTTACCCACCACCAATATGTTTCTTGTCCACTCTTTCTAGTTTAGACTATTGACGTGAACTGTTGAATATGCCATTACCCCACTCTTATGATTGACGTCGCCTGGCGCATCAAGCAACCCTGGCATCCCATCTTTTGTGATACTAGAGGTCCCGTAGGTTTTGGTTCATTCGTCTTCCGTACCCTCCTCGCTCACGGCTGTCCATTCAGGTGCCAAAGATGTGGAGAGTCTTTGGCTCCAACCGCCGCTTCCCTTTCTCATTACTCCGCTTACAACCGTTCTGGAATCTGGAATGTGTGTAGCAGCGAGCAACCGACCCAGACCATCGGTGGGTAATGTCTGGCTAGAGTTAATGCCCCATTGATCCGATTGGCAGGTTATTTTTCCATGTGGCTGTACCTACGCCTTCCTACCTTACCTGGGGTCCCATTACTGCGACCTCACCGGTAATTCGACCCCTCGATTCATCTAACAATTTATTCTGGACGCACTGTAGTCCCCTGTAATCTACCTCTATCCACCTCATGCAATTCTCTTCTTTTTTGCACCTCTAGTGTTGTGGAGTGGCCGGCGTGGTGGGTTTGTCAGACTTGGTAAGAACTACTGGTATTCGTTACCCTGCGCATAATCAATTTCTTTTTCAGTGTTCGTGAGATGATTATTCTTCTTGGCATCAATACTTTGATACGTTTCACCCCATAGCCTTAATGATCATCGGGGGATTTCGTATGTTTGATACATGGTCTGGCCCACTAGGATGCCATGGCGGTCTTGTAGCCTTCGGCACGTCCATGCCACACACCCAGGCACTCATGCCCGCTGGCTGGTGCTTGTAACCTCCTCACCTTGTCTCGTTTCCCTGCTCCTGTTCGCAAATTGTAAATGACCCCCGGTCGATCGAGAATGATTGCGGTTTATCCATATGCCTGTTTCTCATTCTGAATAGATTTCCTTCTTTGCTCGGTGCCTCTGGTGCCATCCCTAGTTTCGACCGGACGGCCGGGTCCGAACTTCTATCGGTTGCGTGTTGTCTGAGGCTGTCATCTGTACTGATTTGGCTCATCATCGACAGCGAAGTAGTAGTCATGAAGGATGGCTTTGCCAGCTAGGTATGACGACCTGCAGCAGCGGCTGGACGCCATTGGTGCATTCAAGAACGTCTTCAACTATTCAATCCGTCCTTGAAGGAAGTTCCTTGATAGATAATGGAGATAGGCAGCTTTGACAACGATCCTTTCCATCTCCCATCTAATAATACCTCGAAGCGGCCCAGAGTGCAGATAAAAGGCCATGACATTTCGGTACTCAACCAAACCAGCTCGATCCCTGCTTTACATACCTGTTTTTTCCCTTGTGAGTGGGATAGAGGTAGTAATGATGGATGTACTTTCCAAGGAAGATATTCTCATGAACACCACCTTTTACATCCTGCCGTCGATTAGGGTTTCAGAAAGGTTTCATAAGCAATACAGATTCCGTGACCCGGGTCCGATTGACTCCATTATGTTTCGTTGATAAGAACAACCATATTTCAACAGAAATCAGAACAGCTGTCTCGATACCTGTCGGAGGACACTAATCTACAGAATATTTCTCTCATTTGATAAACATGTCCATTGCCGTTATCCAGACAAAGGTGGGCGCTTTCAGCGACGCCAAAATTAGAAACTGCCGCATCAGACCACCACGCATTAGAGCAGTTCAGTTCAGTTTCAGTACGGTGATGAGAATCTAGTGTTCCTTTGCTCGAACCACGGATGCTACTGCCACATCAAATCGATGAACGAACGAAGGGAGCTTTGGAACTATAAATATTCGCAAATCTGATGATTCTAGTCATGGCGGTTCGTCGGTGAGGACCGTTTGACGTTGGAAGTTGCAGAACGATGTACGATTAGCCAACGAAGTGAAATACCTTACTTACCTCTTTCCGATGTTTACCCCGCCATTTTTCTGCACCGACTAGAAAGTCAAATCAACAAGACGGATAGCTATCTAACTACGTCTGAATAGCCCAAGATTGTGAAGTATTTTTAGAATACTGAATACTTATCAGCGGACTGTTCAGTTCAGCACTTATCTACTTGTTTATACCATCTGATGCTATTCGAAGCAGTCCTCCTCCTTCCGCACGTTTAATGACTTCTCATGGTACGCGGCATCGGTTTACTGCTTTGTAACGATGAGAAGTAATGGTGCGTGGTACTTGTCATGAGGCACTCCTTGCACTGGAAATTGACCATTCTGAACTCGACCGAACCACGATCGCTGGCGGAGATTGGCCGTATTTGCCACTTCGGCCTCGGTGCGTCCTTCCAGCATATCGATAGCCCCGGAGATAGATCTTACCTTCCTCTGTCGTGGTACAAGAGATCACGAGACGATGAGTGGTGCACAGGAGCGTGTTTATGGTAGAATTCCGTATGGTTCATTATAAAGCTTTTGAAAGCATAATGGAAAGGTTCTGGTTCTGAATACTCGGTGCCCAATACGGCTTATAATTGAGTCAATTCCACCTTGTACGGGTCGACTGGCATCATGGGCTCCGCTGAATTACAACAGTCGCAGACGAACCGCAAGAAGGTGTTCAAGCCTACTGATCTCTCCATAAAGGATTTCAATGGGCGGGTACCTTCCTATCTTCATCAACCCAACACTCCTCTTGGACTCTACTACTTCGTCAGGGACCTTTTTTGCGTAGGGGCATTCTGGTATCTGGGGACACTGATAGACCCGCTCTCCTCCCACTTGGCGAAACTGGGATTTTCATCGGCCGCATTGATAACACGATGGACTCTTTGGCCTCTATAGTGAGTAGCTGTCGAAGCCGCAGTCCGCCCGCATGCTGATACCTCCCAAAGCTGGTTCTTTCAAAGTCTGGCGATGAGTGCGCTTTGGGTACTCGGTCATGAGGTGCGTGACCGCCGTCTAAAGTTGTTGAGAACTGTGATTCAAACCAATTTCCAGTGTGGCCACCGCGCATTCTCCTCCAGTCAAGCAGTGTGCGATGCAGTGGGATACGTGTGCCATAGCTTTACAGGAACGCCATACTTTAGCTGGAAGATTACTCATCATGTGCAGTACGTAGCGGGCAAGTCTTCGTTTGGCCCAGGTGTAACTTCCATTCCTTTAGCCATTCGTTCCACGGTTCCTACGAAAGAGATTCCCAGTACGTACGGCGTCATGATTGACAAATATCTCGCTAACAACTCGCATAGCCATATCCCGAAGACTCGTTCTGAACTAGGGATACCACCTGAAGCTCCGGGTAAAGCAGTGAACTACAGTGAATTCATCGAAGATACTCCGATATATACCATATCCATGCTTCTCGTCCACCAACTCATCGGATTCCCCCTATTTCTTGCGACAAATTTGGGTGGTCAACGTAGTTTCCCTGCATTGTGAGTTGGCTGCATAGGTCTTTGATTTATTACTAACTTCCTCTTGTAGCTCCAGCCATTATAATCGTGAGTTCAGCGCCTCTCTTGGTTGCGCGACTAATTGACTGAAACGCGGATAGCATGGGCCACCGCTCTCTTCAAACCCAGCCAGGTGAGAAATATTGAAATCTACTCGATATGCGTTCGATGATTAATTTTATCTCTATCTTTTCTTAGAGATTTGCCATCGTTGCATCTGATATCGGCATTTTTTCCGTCATCATGGCTTGTGTTTATAGCAGCAAATTCTACGGGTGGCTAGCGGTGTGGAAGTATTACATTATCCCCTGGTTGGGCGTAAACCATTGGTAAGAGGTGTGCTTGAGGAATGATTATTTACCCGCTGAAATACTGCACACAGGATTATGGTTATCGTTTATGTAAGTCCTACCTTCATAGGGATCGTATAACCTATTTACTCATCTCGATTCCAGCTTCAACATACTGACCCTGAGATCCCGCACTACCGATCTGGGGAATGGACCTATGTTCGAGGAGCAGCGTGTACCGTCGATAGGCCTCTCCTCGGGGAATTAGGCCGCATATTCTTCCACGATGTCGCCCATTTCCATGTCGCCCATCACTTGTTCCCTCGAATGCCGTTCTGTAAGTTGCTCGACTCATTTTGCACGACGATTTAATTCTAATCTGGGCTTGTAGATCATACCGAAGAAGCGACAAAGATTATTAAAGAGATTCTTGGCGACCATTATCTTTATCATGAAAGATATTGGATCCCGAATCTTTTACATAGTTTCCAGTCGTGCCAATTTGTGGAAGACGAAGGTTTATTGATTCTTTCTTTTGATACACCATGCGCTGACCGTTTGACGCCGCAGGCCAAATACTGTTTTATAAAGATAAGAATGGGGAGGCCGCAGTGGAGGTTGTTGGTGAGTCAAACTAGAGGAAATAGACGCATACATGTGTAATAGACAAGAAGAGGTTTGGATGAGTTTTAGTCATATGATCACCGCCTGAAAGGTTTCGTTCCAATAAAGACAACCCCTCCTCGTTTATTCTTCGTCGATATCAAAAGCTACGGCAAAGCAGAATTAGCATTAACAGCAAGGTGCGTATTCTAAAGCGTTCTACGGATTTCTACATAATCACCAAGGTATCATCGTACCGTCGAAGTTCCAGAACTCGCCAGTCTTATCTAGGGTAAGCCCTTCTGCGACCTTAACGATTCCTTGGCCGGAGGCAGCAGGCTCGATCTGCTTAACGTTAGGAGCATTGTCGGACATCCAAACGAGGAGGGCATCGCCGATATCAGTCTTGACCCAGCCTTTTAAGTCGAACGTTCGAACGTATAAGCAGCTAGAGAGAGAGGAAATAATCAAGCAACGTACCTGGATGAACTGCAGCTACGATAACTCCCTCATACTTGAGTGATGCCGCCCACTTGTGTGCAAGCCTGGGTTGTATCCAATTAGGCTGCTTTGTCTTCTGAAAGCAATAAAATAACCCACATGTTCAATGCAGTTTTACCGACTGAATATGCATTGCATTGATTGATCAAAGGAGTCGTTCGTGCGAATGACCCCATAGCAGAGGTGATAAAGAGGATTTTCTTTTCCTTCGATTTTTTGATAGCTGGAAGAAGGGCGCGAGTGAGGCGAAGCGGAACGATGGTGTCAAACTCGAGTTCTTCTTGGAAGAGTTCAAGGTCTCTGACAAACACAAATCAATACCGTTCGATACTCGAGAAGGAAATAAATTCTTACATGTCTTCAAATTTCGTTATGGGTTGCGGGTGAACGCCTGCGTTGTTGACGAGGTAATCCAGTCCGTTAGGCAAGAGAGACGAAACCTGAGCTACCACCTCCTGGACGTTTGCGGTATTGGCAACATCTAGTCGCAGGAGTTGCAGACGATCTTTGGGATATTTAGACGCCAAGGCCTTCAGTCCCGCTACATCTAGGTTTCGCGCAGTGGCGATCACGAAGTTGGAAGGATTTTGCAACTAAAGTGGAAAAAAAAGAAGGAAAAAAAAAGAAGGGTCGGTTCAGATCGGCGAAGTTGGTCGAGGACGACCTACCAACGCCTGGGCTAGTGCAAGTCCTACACCCCTGCTGGATCCAGTGATTAACCATGATGGCATGACGGTGCGTACAATCGGAGTATTCGAAGCGGTATTAGGGAAAGCTGTGGGATCATTTGCCTTAAATCCCCTCGACAAGAGCACACCCAGTCATGACTAATTGCCGAAGCAACGTCGCAGATGTTGATAGCACTTAAAAATCTTTATTATGGGAGAGACTGGTGCAGTGCTGCTGTCGCTCTATCTGTATTGCTGACTTCGGCAATTGTGCCGAGGTGGGAAAAGACTAATGCAGTCTCACTAGCTCATGAGAATGTGTCACCATTCGAGCGTTTCGTGTTGACAAAAGGAGACAGATGACTAGTGCGATCCACTCGCAATGCGATACCATGGGCCCAGGTAGAACGTGATTACAGTCAGCATAAGGACCCGCATTCTAAATGCAGGCAACCAACACTGGTTAGCCCAATACAATTCCAAATCCAGTGGAGCGGAGATTGAATCTCAGACAATCAGCTTTGTTCCCTGTTCGGGCACTCGGAGATTTGCTCCAGGAATTAGTAAGGTGCATGCGTACGCGTTCTTTTCTTAGTCAACCGAGTAAGTAACGCCTTTTCTGTACGTGGCTCAGTGCTCCCGGTGTAAAATGGAAGCTCGATATTTAAAAGACCTGAAGACGCCAGAGACGCCAGACATCGATCATCCCGCCTTCTCTCTCAAACACCCATCTCAGTCAATTACCTGCAATTTCTATCATGCCTTCCTGGTTGATCACTGGTGCTAACAGGGGTATTGGCCTCTCCATTGTCGAGGCATTGGTCGGTACCGCCTTATAGATCCCGTAGATAATCGCTGATCTCTTTTTTTACCGCAGGTCAAGAAAGAGTCGAACTTTGTTATCGGCACTACGCGATCTGATTCTGCCGCCCTCAACGAGTTGGCCACCAAGAACAAGAATTTCAAGGTCCTCAAGCTCGATATCACCAACCAAGCTAGCGTCGACGCCGCCGTTGTCGAGGCCACCCCTCTCCTTCCAAAGGGTCTCGACTACTTCGTCAACAATGCCGGTAAGGCTGCCCAGGAGTTGACAAAATTCGAGGACTTGTAAGCCCATCGATTTAACGTCGAAGAATGCGAAAATTGACCTTCTTCTAGGGATCTCGACATTTTCGCTGAAGAAATCAAGTTCAGCACTGTCGACGTTCTCCGCGTCTCTCGCGCCTTCCTACCTCTCATCAAGAAGTCCGAACAGAAGAAGATCATCTTCGTCAGCTCCGTCCTCGCCTCTTCCGATATCACCTTTATGATGGTCAACCAATTCAATGCCTACAGCGTGTCAAAGGCCGCTCTCAATATGTACGTTTTCTTTTTATATCCAGTGATCTTCCCAATTGATAGTATCGATCCAATTCAGGCTCGCACACAAGTGGGGTGCCTCACTTAAAGGGGAAGGAGTTATTACTGCTGCTCTCCACCCAGGTGAGAAGGATCGACACATCTGTTTACGCGGTACTAATGATAGTAATAGGTTGGGTCCAGACTGAAATCGGTGCTCCCCTGACCGAGTGGATGACGACTTACGCTCCTCATCTCCCTCCTATCACCACGGAGGAAGCCGCGGGCAACGTAATCAGAAATAGCGAGAAAGTGACTTTGGAGACCACCGCCGCCTTCTGGCAGTTCGATGGCACCAACTTGCCCTGGTAAATTCATGTCCGTTGTATAGATTCCGAGTACGATTAGATCAATAAATGTGCATTGCTCTTCCCGTTTTCGCTTATCGTTTTCATGGTTGCGTAATGGCAGGAAGAAATGCGCTCTGGAATCACGTCTAGGCTCGCAGGAGCGCTCGGCTTACGAGAGCGCAGTGCACTGTATATTGTGTGGACAGTTATGTGAGTAATTTGTGTTTGTGGCCGATACATTACTCATGCGCAGCGCTTTAAAAAAACTTGTGGCCGGCACTCTGACGTCGCTAGACGGCGGTTTGCTTGCTCTGGAAAGACTAAGTATTGTATTAGCCGGACTTGCTCTGAATTACAATGCTGTAGGAAGGTCTGGACCTCTTTGGTGCATCGCTTCCGCTTTGATTTTCGTGATCCTGCTCCCGGTACGTCATTTTAGATTATGGGAGATCACTGGCGCGGTTCCTAGAACTCAGCATCTCGGTAAAGCCCATGGGCGTGTAAAGTATACTCGGATCCATAGATGAATTAGTCGCTTATGCCTTTGGCGCCTTCGGAAAACAATGGGTGCGCAAATGTTTACGAAGACTGATCCGTGGTGAGCGGCAACCGATTATAAAATTTCCTCCTCTACTCAGCTCTGCTTCACTTTGCTTTTCCCGGAGGGTTTTCCCGATGCTTGATCAATTTCTTGGAATGATAAAGCTTTGAGACAGGTTGAACGGAACGTTCTAGACGCGATTATAGCGTATCTATACGCACTTGCGAAAAGAAATTTTCATTGATTCTGATCAGCTGCGAATCGTCGCCACGGCCCACAGATGGGGTATGCACTGTGGTCGTTAACCGAGGCGCTCTAAATTTGTGGAACGGCCTTCCGGTTCCTTCGTCAATGCTATCCTTGGCGGAGCACACGCAGCGCATAAATATTTTGAAACCTGTACTGCTCCAGTGCAACGAGAGCACAATTGTATTCAGATTAGTGTGGGAGGTGATAAGACACGCTTTCAAAAAAGATTAACATAGCCATCAGAGCCTAGAATAAATTGTACTAAACTTAGCCGCCAATTGTGTTGTATTAGTAATAAAACTAATTTTAGTGAATGCCAAAGAAATTTTAATCTCCGCTTTAAATAAGTTAACTCCACGATCAATATTTTCTCTCCGTCACACTATCGTCTTTGTTTCCATCTCTCCCAACTGTTGAGCTTGGTTCGTAGGCCCAACTACGTTTCAATGCACCATCTCCGCCAATTAAATGACCAATATATTTGTCGTAAATGCCCACAAGCTATTTCTCAGAGTTGGGAGATTTGATATGTCATTGCCCCCCTGACAACTGGTTTAATCAACGGAATCAGGTACATAGCGGTCCAGGTACGCTTCCATTCAAAATATATCACATTAACATATTCTCATTTTGATTGATATGTGCGCAGTTCTTTTGGACGATCCCTCCTAGATGATTTGCGGTTTCAAGTCTCCTCGCATAACGATAACCGGAAATATATTCCTTGCGTCTGCACTGTCCATACCGTACTCATGAGTCACGATAAGCAGTTTCAAGTTGGCGGAGCAGAGTCTTTTCCTTTCTCCGGAGCAGCCCGACCACTGTCTTGGTGCGCATATATTATGGCTTGCAAAAAAATGGGGTTTTCGCATCGACCATGTTTTTCCTAGGTCTTCTCTTGGGTGCGACAGCACTCCCCGCTCTTGCACAAACCGCCCAAGACTTGCAAAATTTGAATAGCACTGTTGGAGGACGGCTGTATGTCGGGATTCCTTGGGCAGAACCGTGCTTTTCGTCGTTCAATGGGAATCCAGTAACGCCCGATCCAGTTCAATGCGCTTTTGTGCAGCAGAATTTCTTCAACAATCACTGTACGTATTTAGAGTACGCGTCGACATGATGCTGACGTTCTTTTTTTTTCTAGTAAACCGCAGCCAATTCTTCAGTGGATACGATGCGGTACGCAATGTCCTTCTCTGCTTATATATCGACTGATTTTCATTTTACCATCTCTACAGACAAATTTCGAAACTTGTATGGCTACGGGCGACCAATGTGAACTCGATTGGTCCAATCCGCAGAATCCAGCTGCTTTCGCTCCACCCGCTGACTGCAAGCAAGGAAGCATTCCGAATTATTATGTTAGTAAATTTTATATATAACTTATTTTCTGTTACTGAGGCACGTTGGTTAGATCGACGTTAGAAATGCCAGCGACGTCATTGCGGCATTGAAATTCGTGAACTCGACAGGAGTTACCCTTGTCATTAAAAACACTGGCGTATGTCCATGAACGTCGATTCATTCTGTGTCCTGACAAATAGTCTAGCACGATTTCAAGGGTCGCAGTTCCGCCCCAGGTGCTCTGGCGTTATGGGTAATGTCTATATTCATCCACGTTGTCGGCAATCAACTAATTTGGCTTATTGAATATAGATGCACAATATGAAATCTGTGAGTTAGTTCTTGCCGGAAGGCCATTTTCGCTCATGCTTCTCCTCAGCTTGTGCACGTCCCCAACTTCGTTCCTGACAGTTGTTCGAACATTGCACCTCAAAGTGCTGTGACGTACGGGGTAAGATATGAATTGATCAGATTTAGATGATAATATTTATTCGGTTTAAACTTCCCAGGCGGGCTCACAATTTGCAGAAATATACCAGTTTGCGTACGACAACAACTTGACTCTTATCGGTGGATCTGATCAATCAGTTGGAGCTGCTGGTGGATGGCATCAAGTCGGTTAACGATCTTACTTCACCTCGTACTCGAGACTCATTTCATTTTGTAAAGGGAGGCGGTCACTCACCACTTTCTCCTACGCTTGGATTAGGAGCCGATCGCGCTGTGAGAATCCTCTTTTGATTGGTCTTTCTACTTTATTGATCCTTTAATTAGCTTGAATACAAAATAGTAACTACAGACGGCGTTCTGCGCACTGCCAATGCCTGCCAAAACTCGGACCTTTTCTGGGCTCTTCGCGGCGGTGGCGGTGGTACTTTCGGAATTGTCCTTTCAGTGACAGTGCAAGCTTCCGAACCCAAGAGCTATCGAGTGTGAGTTTCTCAGCTCCACGTTCACCAAAGTATCACAGTTGTATTGACATTTATTTAGTGCAAACATCAACTGGCCCGTATCTCCAGATAACTTACGACAGGTACTGGCTGTCTACCTCGACAATGCGACCACCTTCGCAACCCAGGGATGGGGAGGTTATTTCACGGTACGCTTCTATTGAATTTTTTAAAATGGCATGTGCTCATTAAGACCCCAGCCTTCGGAAGGAAACCTCATCGTCATCAATTCCCAACTTAGCACAGCACAAGCTCAGCAGTCGATGCAAGCTCTCCTCAGTCTGACTCAGTCATTGGGCGGAGTATCTACTATAACTGAAGTACCTACTTTCTTTGACTGGTTCAATGAATGGGTGGAAGGTAAAGCCGGTGTCCAAGACGTAAGTGTTAAAAACCTCTTTCTGGGCATGAAGATAACATAAAGGTATAGAGCATTGGTCTTCCCATCGTAATGGGTTCCCGCATTATCCCACAAGCCAACCACGCAACTGCTGCAGGTCGAGCTCAGGTGTTAGAAGCCCTGCTCAACGCTTTTAATAGCACTAGCTTCGCCCAAATGTGTCTGACGGCTCCTTACGCCGCCAATCAATCGGACGCGGACACTAGCACCAATCCTATCTGGAGGACAGCGCTTTACCATGTCAGTCTATTGTTTTTTGTCTATGCTGCGTCGTTTTGCTGACAGACGTTCTAGGTCATTCTTGTTAACGATTACGAATATAACGCGACCCTAGCGGAAAGGCAAGCGGCCTACACAGCGAGTTCTACAGCAGCAAATTTCTTAAGGAATATCACCGTTAATGGTGGAGCTTATGTCGTAAGTTATGTCGGCTCATGTCGAGAATTGCTAAATTGATGTTTTTGATGCGCTATCAGAACGAAGCTGACGTTCACGAGCCCAATTTCGAATGTAAGTATATTTACACTCTGCTAGGTCCTCGGTATCTAATCTTCTCGGCAGACTCATTCTGGAATTCTAAATACGAAAGGCTTCTTGAAATCAAGAACAAATAGTGAGTCTACAGACTGCCAGAGTCGTTCTATCAACTGACAATGATCGTAGTGATCCTAGTCATATTTTGGACTGCTGGCATTGTAGTAAGTGTGATACCCATCTTCTAGGAAACATCCTCTTAACTAAGTTTGTATCAGTTGGCTGGAAGGGAGCAAGCTTTCCTCAGTACAAGTGTTATATCTAATAAGGATAGGAGCGTAAAACTAGATTTTCTCGTAGTTATGTTTATATTTATGGCGTCTTTATATTTTATATAATATTATTTTGAACCTTATTCCCCCGCCCCGAGGTTGAAACAACATCTCATGGAAGGTTTTGTCCAGTAGGGAAGAGTCGCACTGCACGTTTACTGTACTAATTCATTCAATTCGGCGGTCACGAGTCACAGGCCCTCCCAAATTGACGAAAAGTCACAGAGGTCACGCAAAATCGGTCGAAAATGCCTCAAAAACATGTTCGGAAGGCCAAAAAAGCTTATAAATCCATCAAAATTGCACCAAATACTGTACTAAAACGTCAGGCCTTGTGACCTGTGACCGACCTGACGAAATTTTGGTTTCGTTAAATTGCCTTTTTGGGCCATTTTTGATGAATTTATAAGCAAATTTAGACCCGGCACGCTGTGCCGGGGCCAAATTTTTGAGTTTTTGGCGTGACCGGGGCTGAAATTCGACGATTTGAGAGGCCCTGTGACCTGTGACCTGTCGAATTGAACGTTTTAGTACAGTATGGTAATTTTCCGAAATCAAAATTTCGTCAGGTGGGTCACAGGTCACACAACCTGCCGAATTGAATGAATTAGTACAGTATTTCGTTCGACACTCATGCACGCAGCATAGTCACAAGTGACAGAACTGAGAACGTTCGGCCGAACAGATCGGTCACGTGATCGTGTTCCTCAGTTTTCGTCGATGCATTGTCAATGTTCGGAATTGGAATTTCTATCTGCGTCATCCTCAACGTTCCTCACCCTCGCTACCATCCTCAACTTTATGGATTGATTTTCTCTTCGCAATCGAAATGTGAAATTGGGACGAGTTTTCTTTGTTATTCTTGTCAGGAATTGTAGAGTTCGCTTGTCCTTGGTTTGGGGTGGTGACACCAGCAGGTGCGTGCTCTTTTTTTGACCTCCTTGTTGACCACTTGGTCCACAGAATCTCAACCTGCTCTTAAACTCAAGTGCATATTGATATCATATCTTACACGTTCTTTATCTCTTCGTTTCTTGATGTCGTGGTCAGACTCATCTTTCTCTGCCGTCTCTCACTGAGGGCTCGGTCTTTTGAATAGGACATCACTCACGCTGTCTTCGGCGGCCTCCTTTGCTTCTGAATTGACTGGTGCATCTACTCCTGCCTGAATTGCCCCTTTATTATTTCAATTTCCTTCACGATGTTCAGACACCTGAACGCCCATCGTTTTTTCTGCTCTTTTTCATTTCGTTCGTTGCTCTCCACCTAATATCAGACCCAGACCGTTGGGGTGGGATGATTGGGTTTAGTATGAAAGTGCCGTTGCCGCTTGTGTCGATTGTGGCTATTCACGCCATTGGATGGAGTGTGTTGATTCACTGGACGCCTGATGTCCAATGGTCAGTTGATAATGGAAACCTGGGTCGATTTAAGACGGAACCTTATAAATTTCACCTATACCTAACCACTATAGGATGATCAATCGGCAGCTGGGCGACCAGTTTCTTCATGATTCCCAGCTGGATATCGGGACCTCTTGTCTTGATCATTTCTGCTATCCGGTACCTGCGTTATAGTTCGTGTATCGCATTCAAAGTACCTTAGCTGTCCGCCTTTCCCGTATATGAGCTGCATGCGCTCATTTCTTCTCACATCTTTTCAAAGCTTTTGTCTTTGCACTGGTTTGTAGGTCAGACACATGATGTCTGATTGGCGTTCAGTTTTCGTTGCCACTCAGTACAGCCGAAATGCTCTTCCGTTGTAGGCTCCTTTTCATTCTCATCACGTGTGGCAAGTCATGGTTGTGTGCATCGCCCTGGTAGTATACAGTTACATTTTTTTTCAGTTGTCAAGTCCAACAGAATTGGATATTGTCGAGCATCTAATTGCTGGAGATACTTACGTGGTTGGCCAATAACAATAACGCAGTACATCAGGTGCAGTGTATGTACTGACAATCAAGAGGTTGTTTAACTTTTAACATTCGACACGCTGTGCCATCCTTGGCCCTATATTGCATAGGTTTAATATAATCCTCCTTACTCCAGTAACTAACGTCTATGATATATGTGGCCGTTATCGGGACGAACCCATGCGCGGATGATTGCTTCTTCAACTACCTATTCCGTAGATTGGGATCTAGTTACCAACGTGTGACTACGACGCGGAAATCAAGTGGATCGATAAAAATAGTGGGAGCTGTTGAACTATTCCCACCCATCTTTTTCTTTCGCGACGGTCAGTAATGATCTCTTCTTTCGACTTCAGCCTCAGCCGAACAAAACACATTTCATCAAGATAGAAATAACGCTGTGAGGTGAATAAACCGACTACTGCACTGTCGTCGTCATATGCTGGACGGCCTACAGCTGTAGCATCACTAACTTAAATTGATGAACAGCTGATAGATCCTTGAATCCTCGGTTTCTACTTTGTATCAACCAAGAAGTGTGTCTACCGTCTGTTGGATTATCTATGTGAACGTTTAGAGGTCTACGCCCTCTATAGTATGTATCCGCATGCCACTATCATATATTCAGTCCTCTTTGACTGTATCTTAGCCAGTATCTGTTCCATAGCCCCAACCTTTAGCCTCCTTTCTTTAATATCCTAAGTTATTCAAATTCGTATTCACCAGCACGCCACCCCCATGTTCAAAGTCATGGGCCGCAAAGGGCCTTCCCGTGCGGAAAAGGAAGCCAAGGCACGTAAGTCTTTTCATCTTCAGTGCCGTGTCGTTCCTTTGGGGTCAGCAGATAAAACTGTTGCCCTATTATGTTCAGCTTTCCAGCCTAATGACCTCCGTTTTTTATGCAGGAAATGAGGAAATAGATCGCCAGCTGATGACCGAGGCTCTCAAGCCAAAGAATGAACTCAAGATGCTGTTCCTGGAATCTGGAAATTCTGGAGGGGTTCGTTTTCTTTTCCGGTTCGACCACGATAACCGTTATTCGACTAATTTACACGAGAACTGTTTTGCCCTTATGACTAGTTGGAACTTCTCAGGCAGTTTAAGCTAATCCAACAAGGTGGCTATAGTACGTCTGAACGGGAGGCATACAAGGATACCATCTATTCGAATGCTATCCAAGCCATGAAGTGCGTTCACTCAACAAGACATTTGCTCCTTTTTTTTCTTGTACCGATCAAAAGATGACAGATTCATCCTTGAAGCTATTCCCGAGCTTGGCCTAACACTTGCCCCAAGCAATAACACATCTTCCGCCACCATTCTTTCCCTTCCCAGTCAAGTCGAATACTCAGTCCTCCCTCACAATATTGCAGAAGCCTTACGTTCCCTCTGGGGTGACCTCGCTGTTCAACAAGCCGTCCGACGCTCTAACGAATTTAATCTAAATGAATCCGCAGTATATTACTTCCGAATCATGGACCGCTTATGGTCCCCCCGTTATATCCCCACTGACCAGGACATTATGAGATGTAAAATAAGGACAACAGGAATCAGCGAGACCAATTTTATGGTCGGGGACACCACATACAAGATCTTTCATCTAGGGGGACAGAGAGGCGAGAGGAGAAAATGGGTTCATCAGTTTGACAACGTGACCGCCGTGATGTATATGGTCAACTTAGCTGAATATGATGAAATGTTGGAGGAAGATAACAGTGTGGTAGGCATACATATTTCTTCGTAATGCTACCCTTTCTTTATCTAATGTTCTGTTTCAGAATCGTCTGGAAGAAACATTTCTTCACTTCGATTCTGTATGCAATTCAAAGTGGTTCTCCCAAACGCCTTTCGTACGTCGTCTTCTCTTCTCGTTGCTGAACCATTTATAACCTTTGCAGCAGATTTTGATTTTAAACCACGTGGATCGCTTTGCCGCAAAGCTTCACCACTCACCTCTCGGGGACTATTTCCCAGACTATCGAGGTGGAAACGACTACGATGCAGCCTGCGATTATATCTTGAATCGATTTGTCAGCCTAAACCAGAACACAGCAAAAAGGCAAATATATGCACATTATTGTTCTAATGACCCTCAACAGTTGAAATGTACGTGTTTTTCTTATCCCTGAATAGAGTTGGATCGTAGAACTAAGGGACCCTCATAGTTATCTTGTCGGCTATACTGGATATTCTTCTACAATTGTACCTGCGCGATAAGCGACTTTTGTGAATGGAGTAGTTCAATTTGTTTATTAACGCACCTTAGAGATGATGATGAAGAAAAGTTCAGGAGTGCTGATGTGGTAGTTAGGTAGTTAGGTAGATTGCGAAACTATCCTCAAATTCAAGTCATATCTCTCCGATTTCTCCGATACTTTGGTTGCTCTTCCTTGCGCAGCATTCTGAAGCAGTAATTTATCAAAAATACATGCTCATTTTGAAGTGAAACTATCAACGAAGATGCAACATCTTTACTTGGAGATCTCAGTAATGTTGGGAACAATCCCCACTACGGTCCTCCTAAAGCTCGTGAATAGGTAAGATTTTCGTTCTTACTTCCTTGGAATAAGTTTCTAAATATATACATGTATGCTTTAAGATGAAGATCCAGATTAATCTGTGCCTTCTCTGTAGATCGCTTGAGTCAGTAACTTTTTCAGCCTACAAGTATAGATACAGCGAACATCAGCAAGTGACCAGAAAATTTTTGTTCTTAATATCTCTTATTTCTTTCGAGTCCTTGAACATGGTCTGTGTTTCACCCTGATGTCAATGCAGTGCAAAGATCGTGAGCGTTGCTCGCTTCTGGTGCGTATGGAGAGAGAATCAATCTTTCATATGGTGCAGCTACTTCGTTATAATCCTTTGACCTCGGAAAGCCATGTACCACATGTGTATTTGAATTCTGTCATCTACGTATATAACTTGGGCACGGTAAAAAAGCCGTGGCAGCCGTGCGATGGCCGTGGCATACCGTGGTCGAGTTGCACGCACGGCAGTGACTTTGCACGGCAGTGGCACATTACCCACGGTATCCATGCCTGCACGGCCCACCTATATCGAGAAAGTATAGTACATTGAAGGACCTTCTACACACCAGTGGGGGTAAATGACACCTTTAATATTGGATTTGGAATAAAAAATTAAGAGAGACAAATGATCAATAATTGAATATAGTATTTAACTTGTTTCCTGCATGAGTTACCCTTAAAAAACAATTTATCTTGAACATTGAGAGTGTCTAAAATACATCCCCGAGTGATTCTAGGATGCATGACTGGCTCAAACGGTTCGGCCAGTTTATGCATTGCAAAGACAAAATCATGTGACCTGCAACTTTGTAGGCAGTATGCGAGAAGTTGTACGGACATCAATAGTCCATGAATGTGTGTTTTACATGGGTAGATATGTCTGTTAGGATAGGATATACATGTTTTATGACTTGAAATTTTTTACATTAACAGCCAAATGAAATTATCAAGTGTTTTCGACCTCAGCTTCAGCTTGAAGCCCGTGGGAAATCCAATAAGATGCTCAAGATGCACCTAGTTGTTAATGTATCTCGCCACAAAAACCAGGGCCCCTTAACTATAATTTGCTTCTGTAGGCCCATGTAAAATCCAATGAGAGGCATGAGACCACTTCGACTTCAACTGGAGGAAGAGTGGTTGAGTTCCTCCAAGGTATAATGATGGAATTCTGTTCTTTAGATAGTGTAGATTAACTAATTACATGTGTAACAAATTCAATCAACAGCCAAAATGAACTGCAGGCTTGAAGATAAGTAGTACATGGTGAAGTGACAAGTCCACTGTGCAAACTTCATGTATCTAACTGTCATTGTATCCTTGCGACAAGAATTGAGTTCCCCCTCATAAAATTTGAGAAGTCATGAAACTCTTCAGGACTCAGGGGACAATTTCAAAATTGAATGCCATTGAAATGATGTCCTGTCAGTCTATAGTTTAATCCGATACTGGGCATGATTAATGATGCTCCATACAGAATCGTCATTGTCAGAAGTGACTGAGGAGTTAGGGGGTTACTCGATCACCAGCATTGCACATGGCGAATGTGGCGCACACACATGCATGGTACTACTCTGGTGCAGTACTTGATTGCATGGCTACTGTGAATCCAGCATGCTCCTGAGCATGCCCCTTCACGCCCCTTCACAGCCATGCTCGCATATCAAAATTTGGGCATGCACCTTGACACGTCCAGCACGGTAGTACCATAGCCATGCACGCACCATGGTATAGTTGACACGCACCTTGTAGATAAGTCAAAGAACTCATCTGATCACCTAAATTATTGATGAATGCGAATTTCAGATTTCTGCTGCTGCAACATTTTACTGGCTCTCCTATCCGTTGATAGGCTATAGATCCATTCTGGAAAATATGAAAGATAAGAGGGTGGCGATAGACAATCCGCTCTACCTTTTCCCCCCTCATCAAGGCTCACAAAAATCATTTACTCTATTCATCCCTATATTTACTCTCGACGATGGTATGCTTCCTGGCCTTTCTTTATTTTATAGTGCTCCTGATCACTTTTTCCAGGAATTTCTCAAACATATCTACGCTTACTTCGTTCCCGACAACCCTGTCTTGAAGGATTTGCATACAACGCAAGAGAAGAACTTCAATATGTGTCCTGGCCCAGTCCAAAATCTGATACCCATCTACAATAATCAAGGTCTGGGCATTTTCTTTCCCTGAGTCTATAGATTTTAATTGTTGAATTAGGCAAATTGGTGAGATTCATCGAAACATTGCAAGACGATGAACTGGTTGGCCATAAACCCCAAAGATATGTGAGTATCCTACATTTCTGTGATATACAACTTCGACTCATTCCCAATTAGCAGTCAGCATGTCCACAGAGAATGTTACTTCATCAGATGCAAAGTATATACCCAGTGCTCTGTATACACATGCCCCGGATGGGACACTTGTACCTCTATCTTCTCGTGAATCCATTCCGTCTACTGTTAAACTGGCCATTCCACCTCCTGAGGCAAAGGTTTCTGCACCCTCTATGTTAAGCACCAGTGTTATTAATTGGGATGGCTGGCCAACTGGCATTTTCAAACATGATTTTACCTACAAGGAGTGCGAGGAAACATCTGGGTTAAGGGTTCATTGGGCTACTAGGGTCAATGGCAGTGATAGGAAGGGAAATGAGTATGCAGATTCCTGGGAGAACAGAAAGAAGTCATCAAGGACATGCCTTGGGGTTATTGAATGTGATAATCCCATGTGTTCTATTGTTGTACGGCCTCATACAAAGGCTGCCAGTCTCGACAAACAGCTTCGGACACCATGCAAGTGCAGCGCCGTTCTCTCGCATAGGGAATGTCATGTCATGTCTTATCTGTGGAAGTGGAAGGGAGGCGTTCATTATTCAAACAACGGCTTTCATACGCATCGACGACCAACCCACATACTCCATCTTCTTCCTAATGAACTACGTCGATTCGAAGAACTGGTTAAAGCTTACCCAAAGTCTGGACCACTCCAACTCATTGTCGGTGTTCCTGGATTAGAAGGCCCCAGAGAATCAGTAGCAGATATATCCGATGTCTTATTGAATGCTGGGCGCGTCAGTAAAGAGAAGCAGAAGGTCAAAAAGACAGCACAGACTGCTGACAGACTTGTTGCATCATTTTCCAAGTTTGCCAGGGACCATCCCAACTTTGTTATCCACTCACAGTTCGATGAAGTGACCGTAATTTCTGTCCAGACGAACTTTATGAGGTCTCAGCTTGTCAAGGAATCATGCTTGGAGGGACCGGTAAACAGAATGGTCAACGATGCCGCTCATGGATGGTGGAAAGAAAGAAATTCCCTTCTCATGGTATCATCAACATATTGTCCCGATCTCTTATGTTGGGTTCCTGGTGTCATTAGATGCCCAGAAGTCTTTCTTCATGCACAGGACACAAGCTCTCAAGGACAAGTTTGATCTCAAATTCTCTACAACAAATCTTGATCAGCTTCCTTCTGTCAACCTCGACTCAGACAGCCTCGTCAAACTGCCAGCTCAAGCACGAAATTGGCTCTTCAACCCTTTCAAGCTGAATACGAAGGAATACGTATCTGAACTCAATCCAGATGACAACATTTCTGAAGACCTTGGTCTGGAATCAGAGGACACCATGGATCCACAGGATGACCTCCTTCCCGCTGATTTGGAGTCAGTTGCTGGTTCATCTGACTCACTTCCCGATTCCCTGTTTGGACTGGACTGCCGTTGTGGTATGGTCGGAGATGGTAACATTTTCTATCAGCCTGAACAGCACGGAACTGCTATTCAATGCATTGCATGTGATAATTGGTCCCATATTGCCTGCCAACGTGATGGTCGAGCGAGTAATCTGGGCAACAAAGATCACTTTATTTGTGACTATTGCAACCCAACCTTCATGCTTCCAGCTGCATGAAAGTTGGAAAGAGCGTACGTTCAATATTCTATTTCATTCAAAGGTTGAGGCTGATAACTTCGATCATACTAGTATTACCATTTCACAGAAGGTGAGGAGTGCGAAATGCCTTCATGATCAACTAATGTAAGTAATGATATTCCCAGCTCGACCTCACCTAGCTGACCAAGGTTTAAGCGCTGGTCGTGGAGCCCTTTCTCGAGTGGGAGAATACTGGTACCCTATTCGCCTCATTGAAAGAACTGGTCCAACTACAGCAAAGGCATATCAATGGAGAGTGGAATGGTGGAGGGAAATTATATTCCCAGCTGACATCTCTTTGATACCCAGCAATATTTCTCTAGTGAATGAGACAGAGATCATTGATTCTTTATGGCTTAAACAGAAGGAAAGGCAAGGCATTTGGGTAGGTGTTCTGAGAACTTTGTTTTACTATCTGTAGACTGAAATTCTTGTGTAGCTGGGACGATGGAAACATGCATATGAAGTTGAAACTTCCGAAGACATTTTGGCTGACCCATCTAGGGTTCCTTACTCAGCAGATGTCGACACTGCTCTTTCTCCATTCAAGGATACACTCAAGCTACTATTGGAACAACATGTCGATGAGCTAGGTGACAAGGTAATTCCGGCGAAGAATTGGCCCGAGAGGAATGTCAAGTCACCCCTCTTCTCCACCTTGATGCCATATGTTGGTTCATTGTCCATCATCGAGCGAGCCCAGATTTCAAACTGGTTTGATATTCACATTGGGAAAAGAAGTAAAAAAGCTCGATTGGCATGGCTTGGATATCTACCACTTGCTCACGCTCATATGCTCTATATTTCTCAATGTCTTCAACGGAGTCCAGAAACGGTGCTTAGTCACACTAGCCTTCTCCACCATGCATGGGACATCCTATACACCGGAATTTCGGAATGAATAATCGACATCGACATGGCAAAGGAATGCCTTTACATCCTCGAAGAGGAGATGTTTGAGGTTTTGACTCGAGCAGGGAAAGCAGGTTTTTTCCAGTGGGGTTTAGATGCTGGACATCATCAAGATGGTTGGGACGTCTATGCTAATCTACCTCCACAATTCAACCAGGCTAATTATAAAGGAAATGACGAGGACCTTGAGGTATGGCATCTTATACACTGCTAAAAACCTCTATTGACATATAATCAGCCAGGACCAGATTTTATTGAGTATGTACCACCGATCCAAGCTGTCAACCGAGAGTTGATACAGAAGCCTCGACCTCGACCTCGACCAATCAAGAAAGCAGCAGTCAATAAGGAGCCAGACATGGATTAAACTGCGTATCAATAATATTTAGATTAGATTTGATAGGTTTTCTACTCTAATACATATCTGAACTTGTTTACTGTCACCCACTTTCTGTCTGGATTGTGCACGCATGTCGTCACACACTCATGACTCCAATGCATGGCCGATCACTTCCCTGCCATGCACCACCCTATCGCCAACCTATGCTATGCATGCACATCAAGTAGCCATGCACGCACCACCATGGCCATGCCATGGCTTTTTCTATATGCCCGCATAACTTGTACCCTATAATTTTCCATGTAAAAGGGAGTACCTTGCCCTTTATGGCACCTGGTGTACCTGGTCAAGCTTATTGAGCTGCAAGTGCTTGCTCACTTATGTTCCGGTCCTTCAGCAATATCATTCCGAGTCAGATTTTTACCCTCGGAAACTACAATGCACTATCAAAAAAAATACCCTGGAAGGTTTTAAGTGATGTCATTGTTTCACGTATAAGCGCCCAGTTTCTGGCTTTCTAAATAGTGACCTATTTGTTTCGTATTTGACTTGTGTTCCTGTTCAGTGCCGCTATACATTAGGTCCGAATGATGGAGGTAGAGGATGTAAAGGAACCTTTCAGTAGTTGGTACATGTCTGTTAGGCCTTGAACTAATAATCCAATTTGAAACATGCAATCCTAACAAGGTCGGGAAATTGTAAAAATTCAAATCCGTAGTATGCTATTACAGCTCTTTTCGATTCTATATGGAATTGCAATTCGTTTTTTCCTGGGTTTTCCCCCCATAGTACTGGGTATCCAAAAGCAGAAAAAGGAGGCAAAAGAGCGAAAAAGAGAGAGAATTAGTAGAAATATTCATGATCCTTTATTTCATGCAAAGAATGCATAAATTATAACTCATTTCAAGCCTTTGCTTTCCTTGCTTTTTTTCTGGCATGCTTCGCACACATGAGTCAGGAAAATCGGGTTGCCTCCCCGCAGCCCACCCAAAACTCTACAAACAGCAAATCAGTGCGAAAAAATGGGTAAAATTTTTGTTATTAATTGTTGATAGCATATGTGTTATTAGAGACCTCTGAGCTCTGAAAATTGGTCAACCACGCTCTTGAAATGCCTGAAGCTCAGAGATGAGCATCGCAAGTGGCGGCACCTGGCCCGTGGCTGAATATGGTAATATGGCAGATAATGTTGGCTGTGGCAGCTAACATTCCAATGATTTACATAGCTCAATGATCACGGTAAAACATTCTAAAGAGACAGTTCTTTTTATTATATGTATCTACACATGCGTGAATATTTCAGAGATTTAAAGATGACATTTGCATCCAAGAAGGCAAAAATGAAGGTAACACGTGCAAATGTTATCTGCCATTGGGTGTGGCAGATAACATTTCAATGTTTTATGCCTTGTCAAGGCCTTGATAAAAAATTCTAAACAGACATATTTGATTGATATATACTCATACATGCTCCTGTAAGTCCTTGTATCCCAAAAATCTCATTTGCGTTCAGGAGGTCGACAACAATGGCGAGTAGCCTACTGTCTCGGACATTGCCGGGCAGATAACAACCCAGCACTATGGGCGGTCAACCTTTTCCTGGCCCCACCTGACGTGATGTCATCATGTCAACAAACAGATTTGGTCTTGCCGGCCAGCGGCAACTCCGGCATTACGGCTTGTCATATTCGCCCTTGATTCGCCCTCAGTTTCCTTCCGTTCCGTAGCTCTTCCTCCCTCTTTTTCCCCTTAGGAATGAGAGAGTATTATATAAAAATATACCTATGATTATATTATATACCATTGGGCATTTTTTGCTGTCGAATTCAGCCTACCATACATGCTTTGAAATTGAAACTCTTAGCAGCCGTGACTTCGAATGCAGGGACATTTACTTATGACTATGGATGTGATTGAAAGCATCTTGTCATCCACGTAGTGCATCGGGAGAGTACCCACAGGTTTATATTGAGATTTTATGGTTGCTAGAGGTTTAGTATTCCTATCCAACTTCATTCTTGCAGGTGCAAATGATAATATTTCTTGTCTTTAGACATCTTATGAACTCTCAGAGGAGATAAAAAGCCAATATTTTATAGCTGACACATTTAAATGCATTCAGTGTGAGGGAGGCGCAACAGGCAGACTATATACGGTTTCGAGCAGGAGCAGGAGGGGGATGTTGCCGAAGGTGCGCCGTACATCACCTGACCTTTGTTGTGGTGACGTCAGGGGTTGAGCAAGAAAAAAAAAGAACCGCGATTCCGTATCGAATTGAAAAGAGCTGTAACCATATTGCACTCAAACCGATTACACCATGTGCCTGTCATTGTAGATCTACTGCTTTGGATAAAATTGTCGAAGTGCCGTTGCATAGACATCACCCCATGGGGAACATCATGGTTCATGAGATCCTTGGAGTCGAATCTTACGTTTGTTTCTCCTCCATTCTTATCCAAACCTATGCACTTTCTCACTTCTAAAGAGCCGCCGGCGCCTCATCTGCCATCTATATATTTATTTTCTGCTGACGTCTATCGATATCAAAATTTTAACACCAAGGATGAACGTTTGACGGACGACGGTACGTTGATTCATCCGAGCTCCTCGCAGAATATCTACAACCTGTAATATATACTAAAAGCACATGCCAGTGGAGAGCCTGTCTTTCTACATAATATTACTGTGAGAAGAGATACTGAAATGCCACTTTTAATATCGGAAATGAAAGAATGAGAATGACCGATTACGACTACCAAATATAGGACTGCTTAGGGAACACCGTTCGACCAACCTGGTTTCTTATCAAAAGTCTGAAGTCTATTGTTCAATAATTTAACTACATATTAAGGAAGCAAAGCCTTCTGAATATATAAGCAATAAGTCAATGCAAGTCCAAGACACTGTCTCCGATGACCGTCTCATTAATGGGGGTTGTGTTGTGTTATCACCACGCAAGAAGATCATAACGGCGATAAATCGACACCCTTAAAACAGTAAAAGAGGGTGGCTAGTACACTGATTTTTCGACTTGATTCTCATCCGGCCCATCATAATCGGTCGACAGCATCGCTCGCGGAGGTCAAGATGGTGCGATAAGATTCTACTCAACGTGTCTTCGGGATGCGCAACTAAAACTTAAAGGAGATGAATCGCAACTCGAGGCAGGTAGTCCAGAAATGTCGTCCCGCGCTTCAGGGTTATTGCGTCAGCTGCTATTCATTCCCTTCTGTGAACAGCTGTGCAATCGCGAAATAACCGCCGACAGCTTGCACAGATAGCCGGGTAGCGAGAAAGTAAGAATAGAATAGGAAACGTTTATTCGGGCTATGCTATAAAAGCAGTCGCTCGTACAGTTCGTAGCTCAAAAGCAACTACCTGCCTCATACACATTCCTGTCTGCCTCTCTCAAATCCTCAAAGATGTCTTCAAACTCCAGTGAATACACCATCCCAGACCTGTTGGCTCAATGGCCTTGGCGTCGAACCGTCAATGCTCACCTGGAGGTTGTTCAAGACGATGCCAATGCATGGGTTGGATCTTTCGAATTGTTCAAGCCGGAGAAATTCGCAAAATTCAAAGCTTGTAATTTCAGTAAGTTGATATTCTAATACGTCTCTGCTATGAAAATTCTGACAGAATAACTAACCCTAGATTTACTGGGAGCTCTTGTGGGCCCACTAGAGAACGAAGGTTAGTTTGTTATTTATTTGAGAACCTCAACGTTAGGCTGAGTTTCTTTTAGATTATCTTCGAATTTCTTGCGACTTGATGAGCTTCTACTTCGCCTTTGATGAGTACACCGATTTGGCCACTCGAGATGAAGCTATGGAGATATCCAAAGGTGTGATGGACACCTTCAGAGATACTGAAACTCCCACCAGTAACAAGATCAACGAGATGGCTCGACAGTGAGTTACTTTACCTTCCTTCAGAAACATGATATCCTAATATGGGATCATAAGGTTTTTCAAGAGAACAATCGACGTGGTCGGGAATGACGTACAAGGAATTGAGAGGTTTATTATAGACTTCGGGGCTTACACGTCCTCCATCATTCAAGAAGCCGACGACAGAGACGAAGGTCTCATTAGGACCGTTTCTGATTACCTGGTACTTCGACGCGATACATGTGGTGGCAAACCCAGCTTCTCGTTCTTTGGATTGGGGCTTAATATCCCCGATGAAGTTTTCGAACATCCTCTCGTCATGTCAATGATAGAAGGTGCAACTGACCTTATCGCTATTACCAATGTACGTTCCTACTCGCCGATCAGTTGGGCCAAACTGACAGAGCTCAGGATATGCACTCGTACGGCCTCGAATATTCTCGTGGGCTCGATGGACATAACGTTATTACGGCCATCATGCACGAGCATAACATTGGTCTCCAGGAAGCTTTATACTGGCTTTCCGGTTTCGCTACGGCGACCATTGGCAAATTCCTCGCCGATCTCAAGAATCTCCCTTCCTGGGGCAAGCAAGTCGACGGAGCGGTCAAAGAGTTCTTCAATCGTGTCGGCCGCTGCGTCCGTGGATATGATCAATGGAGCTACGAGACGAAGAGGTACTATGGAGACAAAGGACTGAAAGTTCAGCAAACTCGAAAAATCATTTTGAAGCCAAGGGACGGGGCATACCTAACAAGAGAACAGCTTGAGTTCGGCTCTGACAAGCCAAAATCAAAGTGAGGAAAGTAGAGAACTTCCTGGACTTTTTCTTGTATAATATTCTATTTTATGTATTTTTGGATGTGCTGGTTCGAACGCACCATCGACGATATGAGAATCCAGACAACGAAAGACGTGATGGTGGTGAAACTGAACAGATAGCAGTTTCTACTGAGCTGAGAAGAGCTCAGAGTTGGCTATGAGGCTGTCTAATAGTAAGAGGTAGTCAAGGGACGTTCGAAACCGCGCCAGTAGTTGGCTGATTACAGCCGACTACCAGTTACTTATGTAATGCAACCCCGAGGACCACGGGCTCATCAACAGCCTGCCAATCATTTGCACTTCCTCCTGTCAGAATCCGTCAGATGGG
Organism: Gymnopilus junonius; assembly: GCA_015501075.1. NCBI lineage: Eukaryota > Fungi > Basidiomycota > Agaricomycetes > Agaricales > Galerinaceae > Gymnopilus > Gymnopilus junonius. The sequence goes on along the minus strand of JADNYJ010000095.1, from coordinate 69,267 downwards.
AAAGAATTCAGACATGCCCAAGTACGAATAACGATCTCTTGTTCTTCCGTCACTGACGTTTGGCCCATCCAGGCTGAACAGATCCCCAGCTGAGCGCTTCTTTCAGAACTACGTCAACTCCTCAGACTTTCTGATTCCTGGATAATCCGATCTGCAATCCTCCCTCCTCTTTAGGCGCCCATTCAGAATCCAACCACTTCCTATCTGGCGACGCTTACCGATTAGACAGCTGTTATGAACCCCGCTGAAGGCGCACCCACCCCCTACGTTCCCGTTGACCCCTTCAAACCATCTCTCGCGTTCAGTTTGAACAATGTTTTTCCCCAAGGCGAGCCACGACGCAGTCGCGTGGCCGAATCCAACTCCCTTCATGACCCACCGCGGCACGGTCCACTTCATGAACCCCCACACCGGCGCGTGCGATATGGTTATGGACCTTATACTGCCAACGGCCAAGCCAACTTCCACGGTCCGCCTGCAGTACACGTTGAACCAGAAACTGCATTCTATAGAGATAGCTACGCATCACTTTCTCATCAAAGTAGGGGTAGGAGGGGCAGGGGTAGGAGTCCGGCTCCGGGAGTAGTTAAATGGGAGAGGCCCGCAGAGAGAAGAGCTGACGACGCGTCTGTAGTTGTCATTGCACGGCCCGAATTTTCTCCAGGCCCGCGCCATTATCGCACAGTCTATTCACCATCTGTCCACAGCGTTACTGAGCCGGCTTTTGATCCTCCCTCAAGCCAGCCTCAGCCTACCACTATTGTCGGCGTCTCTCCGCCTGAGGCTCAACTGCCGCTGAAAGCCATCCCTCTTCCTATGGTCTCCCTCCCTTTATTTAGGCATCATTCTCCCCGATCTGGCCTAAGTCAACAGAGTAGTGAATCTTCTGTAGCATGGGAATCCATCGTGGAAGTCAGGGTACGTACTTCCATTGCTGATGTGTATAATACGGACTGATGATTTGGCTCTCTTCTTTCTTTCCTCGCATCAAATAGCCCCAATTACTCGGCCAGGATCATGCTATTCATCATAGTCACGCTCAGCAAGAACAGCCTTTTGACGTACGACCCCCTGCATTCCAAGCAGCTCCAATCGTTATACCTGGGTCCTTTAATGCTCATCGCTCTCGTTCCCGTTCTCGAAGCCCCCGTACGCCAAGGCAAAGTCGGAGTCGGTCCCCTCAACTATCTGCTTCATATCGTTCCCGTCATTCTCGCATGCGTGCACGGAGTCGTTCGCCTTCTCCTTCCCCTCGAGTCAAGGAAACCGCCAGAAAAACGAATGACCATGTTGTTGAGGTTGATCATTTGGGTTCCCGGAGCCACGCTCAATATAGCCCGGAGCGTTATGGTACACCAAGTCCTATATTACCTTTTTCTCCCTCTCATCATCGTGCACATGCGCGCAGCAGAAGTCGTGGTCAGTCCCCATCTCGTTTTCGACTTCAGCCTGTTGTGGTTCCAACCCAGCCTGTTGGTCTCGATCAAAAGTCAACACCGCCCAGTCCTCGTGCCCAATCGTCCTCTCCCCCCTTTTATGTAATGGGGTTTAAATCCTCCGCACAAGCAACTGACGCTGACGTGCAAGCACTTGTTGAACCTGTTGAAGTGACCACTCCTTCAATCAAAGCTTACGTTGCCGCCTTTCTCTTCGATACCGTTCCAAGGCAGGTGTATTTATACATGCTCCTACGCTTGCCGTCCCTCTACTATTCAAGGGTGACGAGGATATTTGAGGAGGCTCAGATGAGCATGCCGATGATCAAACAGGGGATCTTGGATGCAGCAAAGACGAAAGCCGAAGGGGGTTATTACGATGTGCCAATGCCTGTTCCGATGGGCCCAGGCTTGGGTGGAGGGCAAAATGGATGGGTGGAGGATAAAAAGGGACCTGACAACGGTGCTGCTGTAATGTCACATCCATACCTGCCTTGGGCATACTGGGAACCGCCTCCCGAAAGTGTTGCCTACAGTCATTTGCAGAATACGTGGGAGGCATTTATCGATTCCTTGCAGAGGGAATGGAAGACGCTCAATATAATATCAGTGCTCTTGCTGTCGTACGCTATTTTTTTATTCCTTCTTTTGCTTTTCAATTTGAGGCGTTGGTCGGCGTCCTGAATCTTTTCCTTCTTTGCATACAGGGCCATTTTGACGATTTTGCAAATTCCGGCTGCCGCTGCGGACCCTCTCACGCGATATGCTGCTCTTCTGTCTATGATCTGCGCTCTGATGAGCCTGCTCTATGGATGTATCTACATCATCAGATTTGGAACGATGCGGAAAACGTACAAAGGTGCTGAGTGGGCTGAGGTACGCCCTTCCTAAAAATACCCTCGAGACCTGTTACTGACGAATCTTAACAGGAAGCTCAAAAATCGCGAACGGGGATCTTTTGGAACGTCTGGGTGATGCTCGCGATGCCTGCGACGTGGCTTGCTTGGTATGTCTTTGCGCATTTCCTTTCACTTGAATGCTTACACGACCACCGCTATCAGGTCAATGATCCTATACATCGTGACTATCATGTCATTTGTATGGCGTACGACTCCATTTTCTCAACCCAGTGTCGTTGAGGAAACATCAGCTCAAATTCTCATCCCGCGCATCATCATTTCTCTCGTTGTCGCCCTGGGTCTCGTATACTTCTTCTTAATCGCGGCTACACTGAGGAAGTATGGGGATATGATGGATCGGGCGTGGCAGAGACGGATCTGGGGATGGATGAGAGATGGTGTGGGCGCTGGTGGTGCTAATTATGATCAGGATCAAGAGAATACTCGAGCGTATGCTTCAAACGCCTTTGGTAGCAGCGAAGAGCAGGTTTATCCCAGAAGAAAATCAGATGTTTTATCAACACGGTCTGAACTTGATGAGTCAAAGCGTGGCATGGATGGCTACACCACACGTGGATTTCAACAATCTAGCGGTCAGCATCGTCCCGCACGAGAAGCTAGTTCCAGCTTTCTTAATGCCAACGCCAGCTATTCCAATGTCAATTTGGTGGAAGTTGATGGACCCAGACCGCCGACCGTCCAAAGTATAGATTCTGAACGTTTTCGTTTGTCTTCTTTCATCGATATTCCCAGCGAGGGTGTCAATGCCGGCTTTGCCCACTCTCCAATTTCTGACGACGTTCAGAACGCAGACCCAGTTGAAGCCAAATCTGTCGTATCGGTGCAAAGTTCGCTTCATAGGGTGTTGGCCAAAGATTCTAATGATATATCATGGAAATCGTCCTTGACAGCTGACGTTCAGGATCTGGAAGATGCGAACAATTCAAGGTCAAAGGATAATGGAAGCCCATCAGGATCTCGAGGAGATGATCACGCACAAAATCCGCACTCAGGTTCCTCGGCATCGCCAGATTTAGACGTCGACCTGGGCCCATCGAGCTCAGGCTTGAATAAAGCTCACGATGTATCAACGGAAGGAGTATCCATAGTCGAAATGCGGGAAAAAAATGTGAAATTGTTTACGCTCTCGTCAGAATCGCCTCTTGATGCTATGTCGGAGCTGGATTTTGTGCTCGGCTGTTGAGTACGCAGTCTACTACTTATATTTCGATCCGTTTGATTCTCAAGACCCTGCTCTAATGAAAAGTCGCACATTCCAAAGATACGGTTCAATCGCCGATGGGTTACAGAAATTGGACGTTTTAGTACTGGACCACAAGGAAGATGTCAATGACGGAATGAGGAGATTTCATTATTCCCTGTACATCCCAGCGCTCAAGATCACAAAATAGGTCCTAATTAAAAAGGCTTCATTCACACTTGAATAGCTACTGTAAAAAAACGTACATGTTTAGATAGGTAGTAGCCCACTGTAGGTGTTGTTATGTTTTCATGAGCTGCGGATTTCGATATTAGCTACAGGTGGCTGGGCACTACTCGACACGAACCAACTATTCAGTTGAGATATATGTACGACGTACCGTAAAAGTAAATAAAAAATGATAACGGCTATAGAGCCATGTTCTGATTTTTCATGTTGATGGGGGCCACAGCGCCATTGAAGGTACTTCCTAGGTTTCAATTTCGTGCCACCATAATAATATCCGTAAGGTCGACTAGATGTCGAAGAGTAATCGCCGGCGGCGGGGCCGCGGTGGCTCAGGTGGCACCATCGCGGAATAACCCTAGGTTAGTCAGTAGGACACAAGTTCGAACCCTGCCGGTTACATGGTTAAAACACTTTAGACACCATGTGACATTTCACACGCCCCCGGGTGACACCGTGGTAAAATAGCTTGTGTTTGGGAAGGCTTTAAGAATGCTGTCGTATACTTAGGTGCGGTCGACCAAATAGAGCCACAGCGGCCGATAATGACGTACCCACGCTTGCTGACCTTGTTGATGAAATTATGGTGATGTTACTCTCCTTGCCAGTGAAAAGCTGGTATTGCCGAGAAGCACGTGGGGAGCTGGAAGGATAGGGACGGGGTCAAATGACCTGGTAATTGCCGAGGCTGGTAAACCAGTCCCCTGTCTGCAAGACCAACTGGACCACAAGGTGGAAGTTTGACATTCCGACATCAAAGACGGCTAAAGCCGACCCGAAAGGACAAGTCTGCGAGGACTAAACTGCTCAGGATTCAACGGCAACCGGCTGCCGAGGATCACGCTGCCGACAACGATTACCTGCATGACGGGGTGTTGCGTAGAATGATGTAGGATGCTATATATAGCTTAACTCCGGGAGTAGCAAGGGTGACCATTCCTAACCCTAGCGATAGCGATATCGGATCGCAAGCCATGATTAGATAAAAACCACGGGATGTAACGACAAAAGTAGATAAAAAACACGGACACTTAGAGTATTAACAGAGTCATACCGTGTCACACTACATAGGCGATAAACAATGTCATGTAAAACAAGCCTATGATATAAATAAAACACAATTCCAATTCCAATCGCCGGCGGCAGTATTCGGCCAGTTGTTCTATTATGTAATAAGATCATTACCACGAGGACCAAGGACACAACTGACAGTGACAGCAATCTTGTGCTGTCAGAATCCGTCACTGGGAAAGAATTCGAACATGCCCGAAGCCAAGTACGATCAACGATCTCTCGTTTTTCCATCACTGACTTGAGTTCCTTCCAGGCTGAACCTGTCCCCACCTGAGCGCTCCCTCCACAATTTTGTAGCGGAATCACGACAGTTTTTTCTCAGCGACAAGCAACTGGTTCCAGGATAAATCGATAACTCGACGTGCAACCGTTTGTCTAAGCGCCCACTCAAAATTCAACCACTTGTTAACCGGCATCCAGCCCTTCTCCTACGTTAATATGAACGGAGCTGCAGAAGACGGATCCTCTCCTTACGTCCCCGTTGATCCATTCAAACCTTCCATCGCGTTTAGTTTGAATAATGTCATACCCCAACGCCAGCCACGACACAACCGCGTGGCCCAGCCTTCTTCCCTCCACCAGCCACCCCAGCGTGCACATCTTCCAGGACGGAGGGGTCCATACCAGCGTGGACGATACGGATATGGTCATGGCCATTACCAGCGACCTGCTCCGTTCCCGTACCCATACCCATATCCTCCCAATGCAGAAGTCAACTACCATGCCCCAGGACCAATATACCCCGAAAGAAGATACGAGGCTTCACGGTCTCCGCAGTTGAGGGGCAGGAGCCCCACTCGCAGAGTAGTTGAGGAAGAAAGAGCTGATGGTACCTCTGCACGGTCACAATCTTCTCCGGGCAGTCATCGCCCAGTTTATCTACCTCCCACCCATACCGGTATCGCTGAGCCTGTTTTGGATTCCCGTCTCCCCCAGTATCACCTCCCGTGGAATCGCCAGTCATTCCCATTGTTACTCCAAGTCAGCCTTTGCCCACCACTATTATCAGCCCCTCTCCACTCGAGGCTCAACTACCACTTGAAGCCAGCCCTCTTCCACATGTCGCCCTCCCTTTATCTCAGCATCGTTCTCCCCCAACTGTCCTAGTTCGACAGCGTAGCGAGTCATCGGAATCAGTCGTGGAAATCAGAGTACGTCCTCTAAGTTTTATTATGTATAATACAGACTTCTAATTTGGCTCTCTCTTCCTGCCTCTTTTTTTTACCACAGCCACTTCCAGCAGAGCAACCTGTCGTCATTATACACCAACCGCAAGGTTTACTCCGCTACGGCAGCCCCCAATACACTCCGCACCCTACTCCTACCGCGGAAGTTTCGGGAAAGAGCAGGTGGACCTTGCCTTCGTTTTCATTCTTCTCACGTAAACGGCATCAACGCTCAGACACAAATCCAGACATTGAAGGTGCTGTCATCCCTGGAAGCTATCCTCCCCACTCTCGCTCTGGTTCCCGCTCTCCGAGTCCTGTGTCAAGGCGAAGTCGGATTCGGCCCCCTCAACCACCTACTTCATATTCTTCACATCGTTCTCGCAGCCGTGCGCGAAGTCGTTCTCCATCCCCTTTTCCTCAAATCAAGAAAACCGCCACAAAAACGAATGATTATGTTGTTGAGGTTGGTAGTTTTGGTTCTCAGAACCGCGCTCGACGCAGCCCAGAGCGCCATGGTACACCACCTCCCCCACGGTCTTGGTCTCCTGCTCGAGATCCACCTGTCGTCGTTCACGGGCGTCATTCTGGTCCGAGTCATAGACCAGAACCACCTTTGCGTGCACGTCGCAGTCAGTCTGTTGTACGACCGTACACCCCGCCCATTCTACTTGCATCCAGCACGAGCAACATGGTCCACGTAGAGTACTCTGGACCTGTTGAAATGGAGCCTCCAGCACCTGAAGCCACCACTCCTTCAATCAAAGCTTACATCACTGCCTTTTCACTCGACGTCGTTCCAAGGCAGTTATATTTGTACATGCTCCTTCGCTTGCCGTCCCTCTACTATTCGAGGGTGACGAGGATATTCGAGGAGGCTCAGATGAGCATGCCGATGATCAAACAGGGGATTTTGGACGCTGCAAAGGCGAAAGCCGAAGGGGGTTATTACGATGTGCCAATGCCTGTTCCGATGGGCCCAGGCTTGGGTGGAGGGCAAAATGGATGGGTGGAGGATAAAAAGGGACCTGGCAATGGTGCTGCTGTGATGTCACATCCAAACCTGCCTTGGGCATACTGGGAACCACCTCCTGAGAGCGCTGCCTACAGTCATTTGCAAACTACATGGGAGGCATTTATTGATTCGTTGCAGAGGGAATGGAAGACGCTCAATATAATATCAGTGCTCTTGCTCTCGTACGTTATCTTTTTGTTCCTTCTTTTGCTTTTCAATTTGAGGCGTTGGTCGGTGTCCTGAATCTTTTCCTTCTTTGCATACAGGGCCATTTTGACGATTTTGCAAATTCCGGCGGCCGCTGCGGACCCTCTCACGCGATATGCTGCTCTTCTGTCTATGATATGCGCGCTGATGAGCTTGCTCTATGGATGTATCTACATCATCAGATTTGGAACGATGCGGAAAACGTACAAAGGCGCTGAGTGGGCTGAGGTACGCCCTTCCTAAAAATACCTCGAGACCTGTTACTGACGAATCTTAACAGGAAGCTCAAAAATCGCGAACGGGGATCTTTTGGAACGTCTGGGTGATGCTCGCGATGCCTGCGACATGGCTTGCTTGGTATGTCTTCTTGCTCATTATCCTCTCACTTGAATGCTTACACGACCACCGCTATCAGGTCAATGATCCTATACATTGTTACTATCATGTCATTCGTCTGGCGTACGACTCCATTCTCTGAACCCAGTGTCGTTGAGGAAACGTCAGCTCAAATTCTCATCCCGCGCATCATCATTTCTCTCGTTGTCGCCCTGGGTCTCGTATACTTCTTCTTGATCGCGGCTACACTGAGGAAGTATGGGGATATGATGGATCGGGCATGGCAGAGACAGATCTGGGGATGGATGAAAGACGGTGTGGGCGCTGCTGGTGCCAGTGATGATCGGGATCAGGGGGATGCTTGGGGGTATGGATATGATTTAAATGCCTTTGGTGATAGGAGAAGGCGGGTTTATTCATGGGATACCCGGTCAGCACGACCTGACCCTCAGGAATCAAAGCATGAAACGGATGGCTATGCGAGGCGTGGATTTGAACAATCAGGCAGTCGGCATAGTCCCACACGGAAAGCTAGTTCCGGCTTTCTCAATGACAATGCCAACGCCGACTACTTCAATACCAATACTGTTGAAGTTGATAGACCCAGGCGATCGAGTGTTCAGAGTATAAATTCTCAACCGACACGTTTGTCTGCTTTCGTCGGTATTCCCAACGCGGATATCAATGCCAGCATCGCCCACCAACCATTTCCTGACAACGTTCAGAATGCCGAGCCAATTGTAGCCAAATCTGTCATATCAGTGGAAAGCTCGCTTCCTCGGAAGTTGGCCAATGATCCTGATGATATATCACGGAAACCGTCCTTGACAGTCGACGCCCAGAACATAAAAGATGTGAGGAGTTCAGCAAAGTCAAAAGATAACGGAAGCCCATCAGGTTCTCGGAGAGAAGATCATGACAAAGATCCTTTCTCAGGTTCCTCAGCATCGCCCGGTTTAGATGTCCACCTGGTCCATCGAGCTCTGGTTTAAATAAAACTCATGATACATCAACGGAAGGAGTAGAGTCCATAACCGATAATCCTGCAAAAATCGTGAAAATGTTTATGCTCTCGTCAGAATCGCCTCTTGATGCCATGTCGGAGCAGGATTTGATGGAATGCGGGATGGATGTGAAGAGATTGGGCCCAAAGGACCTTGATGATTTTAAACAGGTCCGTCTTCTTTTTCTGCCGTTTCCTTACTTTCTTTACTTTGTACTCTGGCGTTTTACCCTTATCGATCAATCTTGCTGACCGCGTCGTCGTCGTCGTTGTTGTTGTTGTTTTCTTAGAATTTGTGCAGAACCTTTTCCTCCTTGTCGGATTCGAGCTCTCCGGCTATTCTTTCCTCTCTTACACCCATTCTGGACAAATTCAATCAAACACTTCACTCATGCAATATCGAAGGCCGTGTCGCTATCTGTAGGGAGCTGGCCCCTCTTCCGAATCTTCCTTTGCGGCATATGCGGCATACTATTTTTTACATTTCGATCCCTTTTCTTCCCCGCACAATTCTTTGATGGAAAGGCGGACATTCCAAAGATACGGCTCAATCGCCGATGGGTTACAGAAATTGGACGTTTTATTGCTTAACCATGAGGAAGATGGTAGTAGTGGAATGAGGAGATTTCGTTGTTTCCTGTGCATCCCGGTGCTCAGGATTCAAGATAGGTCCTAGTTAGAGCCATCGTTCGTGCTTAATTAAATACCTACTTTGAGAAGCGTACATGTATTTTAGAAGTAATAGTAGCGAATTGTGGGAGTTGTTTTTTACTTTGTGAGGTAACCAAGTTATTGTCGATGTCTTGCCTTCAAGTTCCAAGTACCAATTACTCATGTCGCATTCTCTATCTAACTAGTTCTATAGTTAGCTCTTGGCCATAGTGATTCGACGTCGCTAAGAACAATTCCAAGTCGACAGTACGGCAGTTCAAAGACGACAAAAAAGATGAAGAAAAAATGTCCGTCTGTATATTGAATTATGGATGTCCGTATGATGCCAAGAATAAACGATAGTCCTATTAGTACAAGTACATCAAGACGATTTAATTCGTGCTACATATACACAATTCAATTTAAATTTCCGCATTGTTGTTTTCCAACCAATCATGGATCTCATTCAAGCGCACGACTACAGCTTGTCTTCAGAATCACGACTTCCTCCCGGTTTTCCGTACGTGATGTGGTTGTACTGGCGGCGCTTGCCAGGAACAGGGAACATTCCTCCAGGAGGATAAGTCAAAGGCGTGGCGAACACCACAATCTCCAAAGATTCGACTTCGATCGGAGTCGTATCTGCCTGGATTTCCGAAAGAAAAAAAAAATAAGCAATTCTCTCCATCTCACCAATAGAGGCTTTTGGGGAGAGTTTCATTACCTTCTGAACCCGCCATTCTAGTTCCTTTTCCAAATACGGCACTACAACTTCTGGATTGAGCGAGTTCAACCCCGAATGCTTAGCGATAGCTTGGTTGAGATGCACGAATCCTTCAGCTATATCTCCACCTCCACCCCTTATACCAGCCTGCGATCGCCTGGTCCCGTATCCGCTCACAGTGCGGCCGCCATGGCCGGGATTCGCCAGGACATGGTGTGCTCCAGCGAGATTAGGAGCGAGGAGCCAGTCCTTCGGATCTGCTGGTTGTTCACCTAGGAAGAGGCAGATGGAGATGGCGCTATTTAGTCCTTGCTTGTCGACGTGCACGCGGGCGGTCCATTCCCAGATAGGGCCATACGGGTCGGCATGCTCGGTATCAGTTGAACTGGTCGTAGACGACATGATGATGGACGTTGGGGATGGGGATGATGTCGTACCTAATAAGCAAGGAAGTCGCAGGAACGTTGGAGAGGGCTGTCAGTATCACGCGTTCAATGGGTTGAATGGGGTATATGGAACCTTACGGAGAAAAGTCGCCCCCTTCAGAATCCAGAACGTCAGTGTCCAAGGATTGTGAGACTATGAAAGCAGTATGAATTCGATTTAGAGGTTAACGCCGGCCAACTACAGAGCGAGCAAAAGCGCAGGGTAAAGAAGACAGACGGGATGAACGTCCGTCTATATAAAGGATATCCTATGCTCAACTCCGATAGGAGAAGCTTAATTGGCGCAATTGACAGAAGGATTCGCAAAGATGAAGGACGAATGAACAGAGGTGGCACTCAATGACGTAACGTTGGAGGCTAGAGCCGCCGCTCCTGCACAACTTGAGCGCAGCATAATCACGAATGGATGGGATCGTCGGAATTGATGACGAGTAAGTTATACACACACGAGCTACAAGATAGAAAAAAGAAGAAAAGCATCTACGCTGCATAAAATACAACATGAATACGAAGAAGATGAAATACAGTACATGTACTTTGATCGTGTCTGGAAGTCGAAGATAGAGTAAGTAGTAGCTAGCGACTAGCCAAAAATCAAAAACCAAGCAAAGCGACCAAAGAAAAAGATAGAGAGAGAGAATAGTGGGCAGAAAAAACGGCTGGTGGTACATAATTTACTCATACTCATACAACAAACGACAAAGATAATTCTACGTAGGGAGAGTACAACTGCTATTTCAAATGCAAATGCAAATGCAAAGAGAACAAAGAGAAACAAAGGCGTGATTCGGACCAATATGAGGTGAGGCGAGGTGAAAAGGAAGATTGATGAAAGGAAAAAAAGAAGAGATCAGTAGGTTAGTACAGTAAAGATGGAATGAGCGAGGCTATGAATGAGATGCGGATGATGAAGCAGATGTGTGTTGTACAAGAAAGAAAAGGACTGCGCCTCCTTCCTCAGAACAGAGGGGTGCCGAAAGAAGGCGTAGCGTCCAACATCACAAATTAAGCAATCAAGAGGGGAGGCGGGGGAGGGTGGAATAGGGAAAAGGTTGAGGATCGAAAAAGGAGGGAGGATAATCAGTAAAAAATCGATAGTGCCTTTCCCAAGAAAGATACTAGAAGAAGGCAAGAGCAGCTGTCCAATGTTAGATGCCATCGATTGTGCACTGACGCGAGGTGGCCACGCCTTGACATCGATATTAACGCGTTGACGATCAATAAACTGCAGGAAACCTCGCGTGTCCTGATGACGTCAGAAATTCCCGTAATTAAAAAAAAAACACGGTCGCAGAAGAAAACAAAATCAATTAATGTCCTCGAAAAAAAAAATCGAAATAAGGAACACCACTCACAAGGAAGATAATAGTAAGGCGCAAAGCCTGCCTGCCTTGGTCCCACCTCAAACAGCAGAACGCTAAAGCAAGACCTTCCTCATCCCCCCCCTCCTCTTCCCACCACCCCCCTCCTCACCGTCCCCAGAACCGGAACCTCCATACAGCCCATACCTAAACTTTCTCAAAAACGGATTACCCACAAGCGGTATACCCCGCTCCACCACCATCAGCGCCTCGGGCCTGCCCTGTTTATCCGGGACGACATCGTACGCGCCCTCCTGCTTGAGGTGGTTCGGACACCGCTCGCGCGCCCAGCGGATGTTGATCTGTTTCAGGCCCGGGTTGTATTTGAGGATGCGGAGGGCGGTGGAGAGCATGCTTTCGTCGATGTATTTGTGTCCTTTGGTTAAGGAGAATCGTTTGAGGTGCGGGAGGAGGTAGAGTTGGGATATTAATTGCTTTAGGGGCTTCTGTGTGCAAGAGGAAGAGAATGAGGGGGGGAAAGGGAAGAGGGTGAATGTGAGTATGATTTTAAAAAGGGAGGAGGAAGAGTAGGGGAAGGTCGACTCACGACAGTAAACGAAGTCGTACACATAAAATGAAAATCCGTAAGCTTGGGACAGGACACCAAAATCGAATAAAAGAAATATGACTGGTCCCGACTCGTATCAAACACATGTATCCAAATATCCAAGCTCGTCAAATTCTCCAAACGCAACAGGATCGGACACACCGTCGTCAGCCTGCTCTCATACACCGGCTCGCACGTCAGATCGAGCGTCTCCACCGCTAGCGGGTGGGGCAGGTCCGCCAGTTGCTGATACACCCCAATGAACGTGTCCAGCGCTGGGAGGGCATAAGGCGCGAGACCCATAGTGATGGCGTCGGGCGACATCCACCGCTTGAAGTTCCATAAGAAGCGGATGTATCTGAGTGAGATGTGCAGGTTGAGGAATTTGGATAGAGCCGAGCCGGTGAGCGCCGGAGGGCCCAATGAGAAGTCGGCTTGGTACCCGAAGGAACCGAGGGTGAGGGTGTGCAGTTTTGGGCCAGTGGCCCGAGATGACTTTGTCGAAATCGAAGACGCGGGCGGAGGAGGAGAAGGAGCAGATGGCGAGTTCTTGGAGGTCTGGGCAGCGCTCGAGGAGCATGTCCCAGAATCGCGGTGGGAGGTCCTCGAGATCTGGGAAGAGTTCTGATGATGAGAGGGTTAGATTGTTGTTTCTTGAAGGCGCGGCGAACTGATGACAAACCCACCTGTTCCACCGAGACCGTGCCGTACGATGAGAGAGAAGCTTGAGAGATCGTTGAAGTCGAATAGGGAGCTTAGAGGGTCTAATGGTTGCGTTCCAACGTTTGTGAATACGCTTTTTGAGTTCATGACAGCTGAGAGACAAAAGAATCAGAAACGGAGGCTAAGGGGAAACGTCGTGGCGACATCGCGTACTTGACTCTCAACGTCGCCCACAGCGAATCCTTGGGTAACTCCAGTCCGTCCCAGTCGAAAGTATGCATCGTGGTCAGATCCTTCGAGATATACTCGATCATCGATACCACCCAGTCTTCGCTGAGCTGTTCATCGGGCCGCGGCCATGCGAGGTAGTAGTTGGGCCGAACTGCGAGTTTCTTGATGTATCCACAGATATCCTTCCTGTCCTTCAGCATGCTCAATGTAACCCTGCAGTTCCTGCTCGATTTGAGGGTGACAGTCTCGTATAGTGCTGGCATGAGCAGCATCCGCAGGTAAGTGGACTATTGGGGCGTCTTTCATGAATGGATGACTGAGACGATGGATGGACGATGCCAACTCACCGTCAAGCTGAAGCTGAGGATGTCAGCCGGAGACAAGAACTCGACGATCTCCCTGAAGATATCGGGTGGCAAGGACCCTTTGCTCGGAGAGGTCGATATCGAGGCATAGATGGATGTCCGTGTGGAAAGCGGTATCTGAAAGATAGTCTTGAGCTGCGACGCCGGGAGTTCTTTGGATTTGTGAGTGAGTCACGTATGGACTCGTAGTTTGGGCCGCGATCCATAGTGAACAAGAGAAATGAGGAGGACGAACAGTGGTGCAGCCCCCGAAATGGGCAGCAGCGCGAATGGTGGCCGTGTGCCAATGACCGCTGTCTGAGACTCAAGGCTGCAGCAACGAATGTTACCGAAACGAGGCAACGGGCTTATTACCACCGCTATCCCCGCAATCTTATCTTATCAGCACTAGGAATGTTGAGCTGCATCTGTCTCTGAAATGCATTGAAGAAAAGAATTTGAGAAGTTCGAGGGCGTGGATGGTGAAGGAACAATGGAAGAACGAACTGACATGTATGGATTCTTCTTTCTTTTTGGCCTCATGGCCCGTCACTGTTGACTTCAAACTGGTAACCGGACCTAAGTATGGGGTAAGAAGGGTGATAACTGAACAAAATAGCCTGACATTGAACGGTCCTGATACTCTTTCGAGTTCATCTAGTTATTCACTATACAGTATACTGGCATTACTTGGGACAATATTTGCTTAATAATTGGAATCTAGATCAATTGTCCCTTCTTGTTTCCTTCGCGCCATCTCCATTCAATATAATGGCTGTAATTCATTATCAATTAGCAATATTCATAAGATCCATTCATGTCACTGGTACCAGAAATGTTAGAGAAACACTTCCATATGCAGCAGTGCCTCCAGATATTACAGGCAGTTAAATTATGCATTCCACAATCAATCTCTGACCTAACGTTAAAAACCCCAGTATCCTGTGGAAGATGCCCTTGAATATGCAGTGGCTAAATGTATGCTGGAGTGTAAACCACTTCAAACCCACCTTCTAATAACCTCGCTTCCGAATCCAATCCCAGCCGCAATAGTTATATTGAAGAAAATGGGCGGTCATCGTTATTAAAGTTATGCAAGGATAAAAATTAAACCTCTTTGAGAGTTATATACATGAACATATTGTAAAGACGTAAGTACCAGTGGTAGAAGTTCCTCGTCGGTCCTGAACCACAACTTCTCAGATTGCCGCAGAAGTCTGAAGGATTTGCCTGCACTATAATTCAAATTCGGCGGTTCTCCAAGTAGCCGGAGCTCGTACCTTGCTGGTAAGCGATTGTTGGAGCAAGTTATATTATTTTTGCATGCGCACTTTCCACAGGTAAGTCTGGGGCTGACTACTAGTATGCGCCGTACGGGGAAAATAGCGATTAAATTATGGCTTTTCTTCAAATTTCCTTTTCATAGGGCGCCTGGATCATTATAATTTGTACACTACTTGACAGAAATAAGTGTGTAAGTGTATAGTTGAGTATACCCCGATATCAGTGTGCAAATGGGTATAGGCGGTTCACCTGAGTTGAGGACGATTTTGAAACGACCAATGCCAGTGTGGGGGTGGCGGAAACGGCCCGCATTACCGGACATCCCGCATAACCACATGATCCCGCTTATTTTTCCCATCAGCACATGTTTTCTTTTTCTCCTCCATTTCAACCTTCTCGTCCCCCGTCCTGCCAACAAGATCCTCCAATGTTTTTTATCCTTTCTTGAAGACAAGCCTCTCTTAGAGTCTCCTGGTCTTTAATTCACGTTTTTAGGTTAATTTGCAACCGTATGTGTTGACTGGCAACAGAAAGAAGTCTTCTACTTGACATCCCTCCCCGAACCTTCACCGGTATACAAACCGCCATACTGGCGTAACGAAAATAACCACTCAAAACCCTCATCTCATACCTAGAAGTGAACGCGTACGTGCCGGATCGTTCCAGGCCCCAGCGTGGATCGTTACAATTTTATATCCTCACTGATCAAAACCAACATTGCATAAATAGGGCAATCTACCGCTTATACCGCTTGGAGTCCAGTCGTGATGGCAGGGAAAGAAGCACCCATGACGCTTCCTACAATCCTTTTGAAGAAGCACCAGCATATGATACCGTTGCCTCATGACCACTCTATCGGGGGTAGAGAGTTGAATGGGTTTCCAAACATTGGCATCTCAATGCGGGGTCATGAAGAGTTTATAAACTAGGCGGGATGGGCGAATAGGGTTTTTTCCCTTGCGCTCCCGCCCTTTTCCTTCTCTTTTCCGTTGTGAGTTTAGATCAAGGCTTAGCTTTCTGCTGAAAAATGGGGGTACGTTTCCGACTTGCAGTCAGATTTCTTTCTAGCCATTGACTGTTTCCTACAGAAATTCACGTCGTACAATGCTGCCATCGCGTCCAACCCAGTGCGTATATCCCTCACGTTTTCGATCTCGGAGTCTAATCAAACTTCTAGTATCTTGTGGGTTCATTCGCGTGTATTGGAGGAGGCCTATTCGGTCTAGACATCTCCTCGATGTCTGGTGTCCTGAATGTAAGCCCATCCAACCTCTCGCTTTCATTATCACAAGAGCTTATCGGATAACCCCCACCCACCAGAACCCCTCATACCTAAGGACCTTCAACCACGTACGCAACCTTTCTCATCCTTCACAAAACCATTAACCTCACCCATAACCTCCCTCCAGCCAGGCCCCGGAGCCCAAGGGGGCATCGTAGCCGCCATGCCCGCCGGTTCCCTGCTCGGCTCTCTAGCCGTCACCCAGCTCGCCGACAGAATAGGCAGAAAAAAGACCATCATCCTCTCCGGCCTCTTCTGGGTCATCGGCTCCATCCTCCAATGCGCATCAGTCAACCGCGGCATGCTCGTCGTCGGACGCATCATCTCCGGGCTTTCAGTCGGGCTCGCGAGCTCCGTCGTGCCCATTTACCAATCCGAAATCACAGCGCCTGCGATCCGTGGTCGGATGGTTTCCCTGCAACAGTGGTCTATCACTTGGGGGATCCTTATTCAGTATTTCATCCAGTTTGGGTGCTCGTATATTAATGGTGTGGCTTCGTTCCGGATTCCGTGGGGTTTGCAGATGATTCCTGCGATTATTTTGAGTTTGGGGATGACTGTGTTTCCTGAGAGTCCGAGATGGCTGTTTGATCATGGATAGTGAGTGATGATATCGGGCCGTTTGTGGCGTAATTTTTCACAATGGTGTTTTTAGTGAGGATGAGGCGCTCCAGGTTCTCGCTGATCTTCATGGCGGAGGAAATATAAAGAACGAACTCGTCGTCCTTGAATACGAGGAAATCAAGCAACAGGTAAATATTCTACTTTTTTATTTGAAAGATCGAATACGCTGAACCGTGGGTGTAAGGTCTATCTTGAACGCACAGAAGGCGCCAAGTCATACCTTGATCTCTTGAATGGCTCAAACCCACGCCGCGTCATGCTTGGAATGAGCTTGCAGATGTGGTCTCAGCTTTGCGGCATGAATATCATGATGTGCGAACTGTTTTATTTTGTTTTTGATTAATTGTCTGGAATTTTTTCTTATCAATGGATTTTCTTAGGTACTACATCGTCTACGTGTTCGAGGGCGCAGGTCTCACTGGCATCCGCACCAACTTGATCGCCGACGTAAGAATACGTACAGTCAGCTGCCTACTTGTGCTGACCTACTTTCTTTGACAGTCTGTTCAATATGTTCTCAACGTCGCCATGACTGGTCAGTCCACTTCCTTCATACCTCACTTTCTCTTCTCACCTCCAATTCCCCTTCCCAGTTCCCGCTATCATCTACATCGACAAATGGGGTCGTCGGCCCATGCTTCTCATCGGAACGTTGCTCATGGGATTCTGGATGTTCCTCGTCGGTGGAATCCAAGGCCGCTTTGGCCACTGGGGCACGACTGAAGGCAGCACATCGCCTGTCTGGGTCATCGACGGAAACCAGGCGGCGACGAAGGCTGTCATTGTGTGCTCTTACCTCTTCGTTTGCAGGTCAGTTGACGTTTGACAAGGATTAGCCTTTGGGCTGTGATTGACAGTTTTATTAGTTTCGCTGTGACGATGGGTCCTGTCTCGTGGACATATCCTGCTGAAATCGTGAGCATTTTCTGAATTTTTGACTAGCACGAATTTTATTGACTTTTTTTCTTTCGAAAATAGTTCTCTACTAAAGTCCGAGGAAAGGCTGTATCCCTTTCAACTGTAAGTCAAACATTTATGCTGTGTATATCCCAGTCTTGACCGCGGCCACCATCGCTCAGGCATCTAACTGGGCATTCAACACTGCACTGGCATTCGCCGTGCCTCCTGGCCTGAACAGCATCGCCTGGAAGACATACTTCATCTTCGGCACCTTCAACTTTGCCGCCTTCCTCCACATCTTCTTCATGTTCCCCGAGACCGTCGGACGTTCTCTGGAGGAAGTCGAAGAAATCTTCCAGCAAGGCCACACTTTCACTGCATGGAAGATTGGTAAACATGTCGGCAAGAAGACGCTCGCGGAGGTCGTTGAGAAGTCGAAGGATTTGCACGAAGCTGGTTCTCCTGTAGAAAAATCGGATAGCCATGCATGAATAATTCAGTCGTGGCGGAGCCTCATATAATGTTTTTATTTTGACGTTATGTTTATGATGACTTTACTTGTAATATAGCTTGCACCATCTAGCCTACATTCACAAAGAAGACATGTACTTGTCGCGTGCCGTATAAATATCGTTATGTGTGCAATCGTAAGTTTGAACAGGTATAAATACATAGTGGGTATCAACTTTTCATTTAATTACAGTCCCCGAACTGTGAGAAGCATGAGAACTTAGCATCCGGAAAATGTTAGCATAGAGAACGCGTACCGTGTGCCAAATCTATGACGAAGTAATTTTCAGCTACTGGTCTTCCAGTGGCGCTTTCATCGCATGCGGCTACAGGTCTGCCACCATGGCTCTTGGTGTAAGCTGGGGTATAAATGCGCACGTAATTCACATCGCCAGTCTCTGTTGGTAGGCCTAACCGCACTTGCATGTCTGCAAAGCGATAAGGAATGAATCCAGTTAACTCCTCATCAAAAGTCTCCAGTGAATGTACTTTTCCCGTCTCAGGGTCGAGGATGATGTCTGAATCGAAATCCCAGCCCATTACGCTGTCATTGAGAAGTTTCCAGCTGTATTTGTCCAGAGACGTCAACGGCTGGCCTGGCCACTGCGAAAAACGTCAGAACTTAAAAAATAGGTAAGAGAAGAAAGGTCACGAACGAAGATGACGCGTCTCAGCAGATGCTGGACGTTAGGAAGGCCTGTCATGATAACACCAACCTCTATGAAACCTCCGAGAGGCACACAAATGGGTTCGCGTGTCTGGATAAGCTCTCGTCCTCCTCTGTTGTTTAAGTGGGCAAAGGCGCTCCAGCCTTCGGCGTAGGGCCGCATGAGCATAATCACTGGTGGGTCTTCTTCGCTAGGAGATGGCATAAGATCTGAAGGCGGAGGAGCTATAGAAAACGTTGGCGCGTCTTCCTCGTTGTCGTCCTCTTCGGTGGGGCAGCATTTGGCTCTACCGGCGGCTTCATCGATGCCGTTGTCGCCATATATGTAGACGTAGTTAAGTCCATTAGATGAATAATTAGAATCAAGCCCCTGAAATGTGTCAAATTCATCTTCAGTCAGGTCGAACAGTTCCCAGTGTGGAACTGGATCAAGGCGGGCGCGTTCCCATTTCGCATCGTCACAATCTGAATGGCCGTCATCTGTTCGGTAGAAAGTCGTAGCCAGAAAGGTTGAGAATTTGGTTAAATGGTATATCAGTATTGAAAATGAATTGTAGGCACCAACGCACTGAATCCAAACTCCCGTCCATCCATGACAAACTCTTCTGACCAAATGAGTTCATATGCTAGTCCTTGTTTGCTCGTACGTTTAAAATCTAATGACGGTGTGGCGGGGTCAACATTTATTGTTATTCCAGTGGGGATAGAGACTGCTGTCGCAGCAGCGAACATTGCACCACTTGTGGGTGGAGCATTCGAGTTTACGCAGGTGCGAGTAGGCGTATCATAGGATGGAATGTCCGCAGAACCTGTGTTGGGGCTAAGAAAAGACAAGCATCAGAAAGAAGCCTGATATGAAAATTGTTTAGCTTACATCTGGAACACAGCCTGTTTAATCTCGTCAAATTCAAAGGAGTGTGCGGGTTTAGTCAGAAAGAGAACTAAAGGTAAGAAGTGTTTCAACGACATTGCACAAGCGAGCACAAACCAGGTCCGTTGAGAGCTTAAGCAGAAAAGAACAGGAAACGTTGTACAGTTACATAATCTAGTGACAGCTTTTATAACGATGACATGTAACACTTACGTGTCCGACCTGCACCGATCTCCACAGGAGTTGAATACTTAACCCCTCAGTACTGTCACCTCCTCAATTTGACAATATGTCTTTTTCTGGAATTCATCCATAAATTCAAATCTCCTAGCGATGCTCGCAGAACATTACCGAATTCTTTTGGGAAAACTTCCAGACAGTTGTCTTTGAGTTGCCCTTTTTTCTGCGTCGATAGCGCAAAGCATTGGCGCGAAACTTGAAAGAACGGGTCTGGACCCCTGCGGCGTAGTCCAGACGGTGAGCCTCCGAGTTGTCATGCTTGACTCAAATCACCCTTATCACACTTACGTTAAGTGGGAATCCACTTCAATTATAGTTCAAGCCTCAAATACCTTATCACGGATGCAATGGGCAGCGACTTGCAATACTGTGACGAAGAAAACGTAGAATGTGGTGTAGGACATAAGATCATGCTTAAGTGGCAAGGATTCCACTGACGAAAGTCCAGTCAAACTGACTCAAGGCAACTTATAGCTCGCTGCGGCAACTTACCCCACAGTCTTGAAGTTCACGCCGAGCCCACAAGTGCTCGGAGTCTTCGGACGTTCTTTTTAGGAATCACGCCTCGTGTGGTGACACCCTTAATAAACCTCGAAGGCGTGTCGCTCTCTTTCCGACGTGTCTCTACCATGGCAAACGTTAGGTTCGATTCACCTCCTCTAAAGAATATCTTGTATATGCTTCACCACATATTTTCTACCCCCTGAACTACCCCAGCAAGATGATAGCAATATCGAACGCGACATCGGTCTATGTGATCTAACCTATCGCGCATCCTTGGATTTCGGACAGCTCCTATCCGACGCTCAACAACAGCAGTGGTCATCCGTGAGCTGTATGCTAGAAATACTTCTACAGACTACCCGCAAACTCGATCAGCGAATTTTGGAACGAAATAATTTTAGGCCTTGACGAAGGAGGTTTGCTTTGCCATATTCCTTATCTGGGCGCTTATCTCATGATTATCTGATTTAGGATTTCTGGCCCTTTGGATCCATGCCCAGAATGCGGCTATAGTTATACGCAGATGCAAGGACTGTATGACTTTGAATCCTTGAAGTCCAACCTCTTCCCGAGGCCGTCATGGAGGCGGAAGGGAAGCTTCTCTGTTCATATCCCGGCCCTGCTATTGAACTTCCACTCGACGTTGCGCAAGATTCAGTGTTCGTCGAGCAACTTGCTTCCTTCCTTGTTCAGATGGACGTCGACAACTTCCAGGGGCTCAAGCAACCACAGTAAAGGCTGGTTCTAAGGTTGCTGAATCACGGAGCACGGCTCACCACGATACATTACCCAACTTCTATCGATGATCCTTCTTGGGATAGGAAAAGAGGCCGACATTGAGCGTATAACAAAGCGCATGCAGACGACGTCTGCTGGAAGAATGCTCGAGACCCGTGGAGGAGATCTCCCCTTTGGCTCATTATCCGCGTAGCCATTCAGACGACTGTGGATCGTGATATTACAAACAATTTATGATTTTTTTACAGATGAGACTGCTCCAACTCTTCCTCGATTATGATCTCCCAAGCGAATTGCTGTACGTGACTAGGATCAAGACCAGCAGACGTATTTTCAAGCTCGGCCGGCAGCTTCTCCCTCCTGAGTTCATGAAGGACCTATCGGAAGACATACAGACCTGTCTTCAAAAGAGGTGGACAAAATTGCAAGAGGAGCAAGCCCGCTCTCCGCATTACATCCCGGAACCGTCCAGTTTCAAGGATCATACATCACTCTCCCTCTATAAATCACGGTCGTACCTCACAAAGGTCATGGAACCCAAATTTCATACTCACGTTACCACCGAATTTCGCCCATCCCATCAGCCACGTCTTCGTGATATTGACGATTTTCATAAATTATGTCCCGACGCCTTGAAGAAAGCTGTCATTGCAGATCCGCATCTTGCCCTTGCTGATTTTGAACTGTTGGTCCAGGACCATCTTGACGAATGGGTATTGTCCAACGTACATAATGAATCGGCATGTCAGACATTGGACTCATGCTTGGAGCAGTATATCGCTGCTACCAAAACTCACTACTCTTCAAGCCCCGAGGATGAATCGTTAATGCTCCTGACCATTATGGAGCTCTGGGTTGCTCTTGACACGATCGCTGTTGGGCAATGTCCATTGCTTTCGTCATATTCTCCTGAAATCCCGGTCTCGTTTTTAGACCCGCTTCTGCTCCGAAAACAGAAGTCTATTGAGCGTGCGACTAGGATACAAGTTTATCTTCGTGACAGGCACGCGCAAGCGACCTATACAACTTCCATTTATTCTGGCCAACTCAATGAAACTGCCTTCTCTATTCAGTATTTTAGGTCATCGCCTGAACTCAAAGAACTGAAGACTTCTATTGAGCTAACTGCCACTAAGAAAAAAGAACAAAAATATCTAGAGCTCGAGGAGCTGAATGCGGAGCACGCAATTTTAAAAGAAGAGGTCGAGAGCGTCGAGTGCTCATATACGATTTATGGGGAGCACAAGGGCAAGAACAAATGCTACAAATGCAAGCTCGAAAAAAAGATTGCTTCCATGCGCATCGAGGTCCATGAGTGGCCTCTCCCGGAGAGTCGGCTGGAGGCCGAAGCCGTTCTTTTTCAGCTGAATTGTCCTGCTGTCTTTTCCAGGTGGAGAGCACGGACATACCATATCCTTCGTGATATAGGTATGTCACACATTATGGTCCGGTCGGGATTTACGCCTCATCAGCTTTTGGGAGAGTATTCCGCCCTTGTGTCCTGGTATGGGCCGCAAGGGCGCATAACATTTGCTTCAGAGGCGAAGTCATTTCTCCAGGCCCACTACCGTGATATAAAGATTCCGGCTCGAAAGGATCAGGTCTGCGTCAAGAATGGCCTACACTTCCAACTGTACGACAGTGTGAAGCGTGAACTTGTGCATTCGACCTTCAACGTTGATCTCGAACAATACTGCACTCTTCGCCTTCCAGGGAACTCTGAATCATATCGGGATCTTCAGAATGCCATCACTCGTATGACTGTTCCTCACAATGTGACTATTGTTAATCAAGGAGACTGTGCTCCGAATCTCAGCATCCATGAACAGCTGGCCTTCTCTAATGTTCGATGTGGATCTCAGCTGCAATGGATGAACATCGCACGTGAATTACGTGCCAATATCCTGACTTTCTCTCGTGAGGAAGTGCATACGCTCATCATGCAAGCCGCGTGGCAAATAGGACCACTGGCCGATGATACACGGGAATGGCACATTGAACTCGAAGTCCCACAGTTTGGGCGCCTTTTGATTCAAGAGAGCATGGGCCTCTTGTCGCATGTAGAGGCCAACTGGACGGAAAGCACAACAATCAAAAGCATCAGTACGTTTATCTAGCTCTATCTAAATATATATATTAAAATAACGCTCCTCTTCAGTTTACCTCACCAGTCGCCTGCTGACCTCTACTCGTGACCAGCAGGTGAAAGACTTGGCATTTGCATTGTTGCGCAAGGCTCGACGGGTGACATACAAGTGGATGTGCGAGATAGTGATTAAGCTTCAAGATGCTATTGGCGATGACCAAGCTGATGTACTTCAAAGGCTAGCCTGTGAGATGGCTGCTCTTTGCAGGGCAACGTTCGATGTCAACCCTGGCGATCTTGATGGCCTTCTTTGTTGTGAGGACGATGTTGCTATTCTCATTGAAAGTAGTGTCATTGTTCATGACAACACGCCGCCACGTCTAGGGGATAAATTACCTGATCTTCAAAGATTACTCCATCGAGATCGTCGCTTGTCTCATTCCCTGGAAACGCCTATCAAAATGCTTATTAACACTACAATTTTCAAGCATGGTATGGACATCGCAATCGAGAGACTCTGGCCAGGTTACCGTAGCGGATTTGGGTGGTCTCCACTGGGCGAGCACAACTCGCGATGGCTGACATCGTCCACGACTCCTCTCGGTAGTCAGCGAGCACAGCAAGTCCATTACAACATTCTTGATGGGACATTGCTGGTCGACGGACGGCAGCTAGGGCGGCTGGCATCAGATATCATCGAACATCCAAGTTATAAACGGATTTTTAGTCAGGTAGGATTTTTTTCCACATTCATATTACTCGCGCTCATGATGCGACGTAGAAAATTTTGGATGTCATCCCAGCTGATATGCCCGGTATGGAGTATGCGACGCGGTCTGCTGTTTATGATCACGAAGTAATGCTTCCTATCCTTTTGCATTAGAACTCCATTTAACGAATCATTGTGCCAGATTTTCTTTGCTTGGCAAGGCAGTAGCCTCATCATACGCGTGAAAACGCCATCAGGCCGGGAATTGGAGTTTATTCCTGATCACATTCTGCGAGAAGATTTTCCGAGGCTATTTTCCACAGAATACATTCATTGGATGGATGTCAACAGTGGTGTTATAGAATTTAGGCCTCTTGACGAAATGTGGAAAGAGTCGGGGCGGAACTCGCGCCTTCTATTTTCGAAAAATGGTCCTTCAAGGCTTATGCTTGACGAGTCAGGCAAGCGCTTGCTTGTCGACATTCGAAGTCTGACTTTCATTGGGATAGCTTCCCGTCTTTCTCCTTTAGAATCCTCTGAATATCTTACAGTCAGTCACGACTCAGAGATTCAACCCGGCGAAATCTCAATTAACCTTCCTCGATTCCGATTATCGTTCTCATTGAGCGATGGGGAGATAGAGTCGAAGAATTTGCACGGAATGGTCATTGACAGTAACCAATGCACTGGAACGATGGTCGGACTTCGCAATCAACTCGTCCTTTGTCACAAAGATAGCATATCAGCAAGCCTTCCGCGTTCCCGCTGCGTCATCATACCCTTTGGCGACGTACGCTATACTCTCTCGCCAGATAAGAACCATGTCTGTGTCAAGATAGACACTGTTACCCACTTCCGACGTCAGGTTCATTGGTACAGATATGAGATCGACTCTGACCTCGGCCTACTTGTCGGAAATGTCAATTTATCAAGTCGTCTTTACAGAATCTACCTCCATGCACTGTGCAGCCATCCTCTACCTGATCCGTTAACACAGCAGAAAGGCACTGATCATGCTTTGCAAGAATTGAGCGCTGCGGCCAGTTTCTCTTTCCAAAGGGCGGCAGATGCCGACCTTGAACTTCTACGCCTCATTGGAAAGATCACACCACAGCGCCGCTATTACCCGAAACATCTTCAATCCATGCAGACAACAGAGTGGTCCCCAAATCTTCCTGCTCTATCTCAGCATAATGCATTCAATGTGACTGTATCCAGGATCCTGCATCATGCACAATTGTTAACCCTCTTTACAAACGAAGAAGTAGACGTCGACACCAGTCACGGTCATCAAACCTTTTTGACAGCACGTGCAGCACAGAGGAGTTCTGTTTACTATGAGGGACATTTTCAAAGACCTACTGATACCGGATACCGTTCACGAGATCTTCCTCCTACCGGAAACAGCGAGGCTTATGGAATTGAAGCACTGAAGGCGTCTCGATTGGTGTATGCCTGGCCTGGAGGCCTTACCCACCGTATCAACTCATCTGAGCTCCTCAATATTTTCAAGAGATGGTCCAAAATGAGCGGACCCACCACTTATCTGTCTTTGAATTATACGAAAGAGTGGCTAGGGTTAAATCTCTCTGCAAATTGGTTGGGTATTTATGGCCTCTGTCGTCAGGGAATGGCGAGGAAATTCGAATTGATATTTTCCTTTGCCGCTTTGGCATACAGCACTCCCGACTCACAAAGATACATCGAGCTTCTATTAGCTTTTGCCACTTCACCTAACGCTCATTTCATACCTCCGCCAACTCATCCATTTTATGACCTCTCAGACGGTTTCGATCCCCTGTGGGATAAAGTGAGTAGAATTGTTCTGTTGAGACGTTATGACATTATGGCCAGTCCATCTGGGCAGCTCTCACAGATTACGAATGAGAGTAACGAGAATTTTCGCCGTCGTCGCAACAACCACTACAATGATGCTACAGAGAAAATACTTGACAATTCTGTGGATCATTTAATGAGCCAGTTTAAAACAGAACAAATCATGGATGAAATCGGGGAATATTTCACTAGCTGTTCCCACAACCAAGACCTCATGGTATTTGCTAATCAGGTCACAGAAACTCTGCTGTCAAGCGTTGTGAAAGTGCGACTATTAAGTCCGAAGGCTACGGGGCTTTCCTTTCTCCAGGAATTTAAATCGCTCGATGGCACGTCAGAATTTGCGCCCAGTGTGGAAGGCATTTTCTCCATTCGAAGGGCTCCTCTTGCGGCATCGAGTAGTCAAGTTTTTGAAGGAGGCGGACCTTCAATACTCAAGGAATTTGCGAGTTCCCTTGAGACCCACAGCGTCGAGAAACTTATTAGTCAATTTCGGCAAAATTGTACGTCTGATTTTGCGCAAGCCTATAGCGAGCGATTACAAGAGAGCCGACGGCAACTAGATGGTCGGAAGATTATAGACGTACCCCAGACTATCCCGTCTATGTCCCTTTGTCTCCAATACCGAGATCAGTGCCAACAAAGCTTGGACACCTTTTTCGCTTCAATCTGCTCTGCTATGTTTCCGTCGTCTATTACGGAGGAGATTCTTATGCTTGCAGGTTTGTGGCCACGCATTGATCACCGCTCCTTGCTATGTTGCCTTGCATCCACATCTGGAATACATCTCGAAACGGAATGGAATGAGACTTTGATCACTTTGGCCAACTTTCATCTCTATATCAATATTCCCAGCGCTTGGTGTTATATGCCCGTCGCCAAGAAGTTGACAACTTCTACAAGAATACCAAAACGCCTCGTTCAATTGGTCGGATGCGAGAAAGAATCCTGACTGGCTCTTGATACAGGTAAGAATTTAAACGGTTTATTTTACTTGCTCAACATACATACTTACGTTCGTCTTGTCCACCAGATCCAGGGAAACTTCATTACCCGTGCTATTCAGTCGGAAATTGCGCATGAGATGATAGCACCATTGTCAGGAGAGAACACTGTTTTACAGCTCAATATGGGAGAAGGGAAGTCTCATGTCATTGTTCCTCTTGTGACTGTGGCACTAGCGAACTCAAAAAAACTCGTTCGAGTCGTCGTTTCAAAGCCGCTTTCTGGTCAAATGTTCCATCTGCTTACTGAACGCATCTCTGGTCTCACCAACCGCCGAGTGTTTTACCTCCCGTTCTCTCGTGACGTGAAAATGAATGCAGAAAATGTTCAGTCCATTCGAATGTTATTTGAAGAGTGTGCTCGTGTTCAGGGTGTTTTGGTCGCCCAGCCAGAACATATCCTTTCATTCAGATTGATGGTGATTGACCGTCTCTTGACTTCATTCCCTCTTGACCAGTCCGTTGAGGACCTTCAGAAAATCCAGAAATGGCTAACGTCCACTTCTTGCGATATCTTGGACGAGAGCGACGAACTTCTTCATGTCCGTTATCAACTCATTTACACTATGGGCGAACAACAACCGTTCGATGGTAGCCCAGATCGCTGGACCATAACGCAGAAAGTACTTGACCTCGTGCGCCTCCATATAACAGAGCTTAATACTGTCGAGCCTTTTTCTGAAGGAGTTGAACTCCTTTATGGCAAATCCCTTGATGGAGAATTTCCTCATATGCGTTTGTTGGGGAACCACACTTCCGATGAGCTCATTTCCAGGATAGCCGAAGACGGTCTCAATGGAAAACTTGACACTTTGACTTTCGTCGGCCTCAACCCAGGCTCTCTCCTCCGCGATGCAGTTCGCAGCTTTATCACCGAGCGTAATCTTAGCAATGAGACGTACCTAATCGTGGACCATGCATTCAGATCCTCTGTCCAATGGAAAGGCCTTCTCCTGCTTAGAGGCCTCCTTGCATATGATATTTTAACATATGTCCTTAGTCGACTGCGCTGGCGAGTAGAATATGGTCTCGACTTAAGGCGCTCACTGTTGGCTGTTCCTTTCAGGGCTAAGGTGAATTCAAGATACTCCTAATGTTTATTTACCAAATTGATCATGATTATTAGGACATGCCCAGTCTGCGGAGCGAATTCGGCCATCCTGATGTTGTCATTTGTCTAACGTGCTTGAGCTATTACTACACTGGTCTGACCTCTTTGCAAGTACAAGAATGCTTTGACCGACTGGCTAAGCTCGACAATCCGCCTTTAGAATACGAGCGTTGGGTTAGAAGAGGAGGAAATGACATCCCCGAGGCACTGCGCCAGCTCAAAGGTGTGAACACAGAGGATAAGACGGCTTTTACTATGGACGTTATCCCCAAATTCCAGCACAACCAGGCCACTATTGATTTTTTCCTTTCACAAGTCGTATTTCCAAAGGAAGCGAAAGAATTTACTTCAAAACTTGGGGCGTCTGGGTGGGACTTAGCTGAGAAGAAGGCCAATCCTACAACAGGTTTCAGTGGCACAAACGACAATTCCGGCTTGCTGCCAACCTCAATCAACCCCACCGACACCGTCAAACAGCTTGCAACAAATGCCCAGGTGCTTGAATATTTACTTCGAGCCGAAAATGAGCGTTATATTTGTACACAAAGCAACAACGGCCAACCGTGCTCGGTGACAGAGTTCATAGAACTGCTGACTCAAGAACCTCGCGAGGTCAGAGTCTTGTTGGACGTCGGAGCTCAGGTAAGTTTTGACACTGAATGGCCAGGTAACATACTGAATTTGACGGCAGATGCTGGAAATGACGAACCAGCAGTTGGTCACGCACTGGCTGGGATTGACAAAGGACGAGGTCGCTGCTGGTGTGTTCTTCGACGATGCAGACCAATTATCAGTCATCAGCAAGGACGGCGTGGTCGAACCATTATACTCATCTCCTTTCTACCAACGCCTCAATGAATGCATCGTGTATCTCGACGATGCCCATACCCGAGGCACCGACCTGAAACTTCCACTTCGTTACCGCGCTGTTGTGACCCTGGGGCCTAAAATCACGAAGGATAGATTAGTTCAAGGTACGTTACACTTTACTCTAGCTTTAGTACCAAGGTAAGACGCTTGAACTCACCCAATTTAGGCTGCATGCGCATGCGCAAGCTAGGTCACGGGCAATCCATTCTCTTTTGCGCCCCTCCCGAGGTTGATAAGCGGATCCGCGACACCCAAAAGCTTGCTGAGTCAGAAGAGGTCAAGGTGATGGACGTACTTAGCTGGGTGATGTCAAGGACCTGTGACGACATTGAAGACCATGTACCCCACTGGTTGCAGCAGGGCGTGGATTACCACAACAGAAAATCCATAAACTTCACTGCGGCCTCATCGAAAGGAGACATCCGACGTCTGAAAAATGCCTGGCTTCAACCGGCCGCCCAATCTTTGGATGATATGTACTGTCCATCGGACGACGGGTCTTCTTCTCTCAACGCAGCGAGAAGCATTCCAGAGATGTATAGCCGGCTCAAGGATTTGGGGGCGACGGTCATACGTGACGCGCGAATGGAGGAAGAACAAGAAAGGGAAGTCAATCATGAGCTTGAGCAGGAGCAGCAGATCGAGAGGCCTGCCAAAGTCAAACCAGCTGTGCATCGCCTAGACGAGGAAGTTCGTTCCTTCGTCAAGGATGGATTGATTCCAACTAGTCCCGGCATCCTATTGCCTATGATGACCTCGCTCAGCACGCCATCCCAGAAACTTCGTCCTTCGAATCCGTGGTCGGAGGAGCTTCTTTCTACGCGAGACTTCACAATCACGACACAAAATGGCAAGGAAAAATATATGCTTACCGACTATCTTCGTCCAGTCCAGTGGATTCTCTCTCATACGCGCAGAGATGGCCGCATGATTCTCATCGTGATGAGCCCATATGAAGTTAACGCCCTCCTCAAGGATATTCGGAACAGCAAGTACGTCCGCCTCCATATGTACGCGCCCCGAACCACCCAGGCTATGAAACCTCTGGACGACCTGATGTTCTATTGTATCCCTCCGCTGCCGCAAGGAGATAATGTCTGGACGCCCCCTTCCTTAGACATCCGCTGTCAGCTCAACATCTGGGTGGTCAACTCTATCTGGACAAATACGAGACCTACCTCCGCCTTTGCCTCCTCTTGGGCATCTCATCCAGCGAACTTGAGGGGTACACTTCCGTGGAGAACGACAGATTTGTGCTTGAAGCCGGCCGGGTTGGAGATATGAAGGATGTTTGCCTGTTCGACAAGAGCCCGATTGCGCTGTTGAAGACACTATTTGGGTTGAGGAGGAAGGGAATTAGCTTTGATTTGACGCACATGGGGAAGATTTTGAACGCACGCTTGGTTCTACCAGAAGATTTTGAAGAATGAGAGGCTATGTGCCGTAGAGGGATTTGAGGAATACGATTTAAGTATGCACATAGTCATGACCCAACCGTTCTCGTTTGTTTTCAAATTGTTGAAAATGTTACATAAAGTGATCTCCTTGGTACACGTGCGAGGTCTTCCAAAAGGGTACCATTTTGTTGAGAACCATTCTAGCCGAGTCCTACGATGCTGTACTCGCGATATCAAGCTTTAAGTTTTAAGGCAGCGAAAGGATAATTGAAATTTTGCTTTACAGAGACCATATGACAATCAAAAGAAAGGAGAGAAGGAGGACAAAAAAGGAGAATTTCATTCTTTATGTGAGTACCACTACCTGCTCGCAGGGGTACCTATCACATGGACGGTAAATCAACAACGCAAGTCAACATGTGACCCATCCGTACACTGATCAGCACCGACGGCAGATATCCAAATCTCAAACGTCTTCTGGC
This sequence comes from Gymnopilus junonius, assembly GCA_015501075.1. Classification (NCBI taxonomy): domain Eukaryota; kingdom Fungi; phylum Basidiomycota; class Agaricomycetes; order Agaricales; family Galerinaceae; genus Gymnopilus; species Gymnopilus junonius. Next base: position 38,602 of record JADNYJ010000095.1, on the reverse strand, counting down.
CGTCCGCCTGCCAGGTGATGAACTCATCACCGTGATTCTTGGGATCAGACCAATACTCAAAGCCTATCAAGATCAAAAGCCACATATAATCAACATCACACCCATAACAAAACAAAGAAACCACAGAAATAAAAACGAAACCCACCGAATGTATGATAAACACTCCCACTCCCTTGGAAAATATCCGTCAGCGTGGTTGTCTAACTACTAATCGCCTGCTGCACCGCACTGCCCTTGTAGGTATTCTCCCGTGTGAGGTCATTGAACAGCTGCCACGAACTCGAGTCGTTGTGGTACGTGTAGTCATGCGAGATGGGCACGAATTGGGCCGATTGCGAGATAATCTGGCCAACTGGGTTCACTTTGTCTTCTTCCATCTCGAAGATGTCGATTTCAGGTGCGCCGCGGCCGATGTTGATGGCTGGACCGGGGTGATCGGATTCTGGGCATGAACATGCGCTGCGTACGATAGACAGATAAGGATAGAGGATAGAGGATGGAAGAGGATGGAAGACTGACGATACACGTTGGCCACTCAACCAACCTTTCAAGGTCTGATTAGGGAATGAGCCGACATCGCATGAACCATAGCTGTTGTAAGTCATCAGCATCCGTGAAACAATTCTTCCTCCATTGAGCAAAATACGTACGTATAAGGCCACATCCTATCCGTCGTCGTCGCATATCCAGGTCGAGCAAGGTCACCCATCGTCCACGCACTAGGCCACTACAAACAAGGGACATCAATACCGGAAAGAAAGTCCCCAAAGAAAACAAAAAGCTCACGTATTCTGATCCGGCCCAGGGACAAAATAGTTTTGATCATGTCTGGGTTGGAAAACGCGAGCTGAGGAAAACCAAGAAGAGACTCTATCTTGAGACGATAGTTAAATGGCACAAACATCAAACTAAAGTCGTGTGGGATACTTACGGTTGCCAATTAAATGGTCAATAACTCCCCTGGTTTGCTTCAACTTGGCAATGGTACCGATGGCTAGTCCAGAATATTATATATGGCATGTAAGAGAGTCGCCTTAACTAACATGCGACATCCTGCCTTCGTCTGTGGGAAAACATGAGCATTGAAAGCAATTGGGTGGTCTACATAGTACATACGCACCGAGAAAGATACAAAGGTCCGAATCAAAGAAATAAGCCCGTTGGTGGTTCAAATTCGAAATGCGTTTCCGCTTTCTCTCATGTCGTGCGAACATGTGGCCCTTGGTTTGAAAGAGAGCCCAGGAGAAAATCCGTTGATCCTTGGAATTGCAAATGCGTCGGAGGCAGCGGATGAGAAAGGAACGTCAAAGGAATGCGCTATACTCCGGAGTACATTAGTCTACAGTCTGTAAAGCTACCAGTAGAACTTACTCGAGTTTCTTCAGGCTTTGCTGTGATTGCGTATCTTCGGTGGTATGTCTGTCGATGTGGGAGGGAAAAAAAGACTGACAGAGTTACTGTCACGTTTTCCGAGTTGTGTTGCCTCCGGTCCGGTCACAAATTTTTCCTTCCAAGGACAAATCCCCCGTCTGAAGAATGAACGCGATTGCTGAGAACGATTAGTCGAGTCTAGGCATAGCTATTAACACACCACTAAAAAAAAAGAATGGACGCGGGATCCCTGATCGTGTTCTATAAGGTAACAGGATAGAAGATAGCTTTGAAAATACTTAGTTCTTGGGTAGTTCAAATGTAAAAATTATAAGCATCTTCCTTAATTTGTAATTTATTTCGAGTAGGTATTATAGTGGAAGTTCATAGTTACATGACCTAGGCTGTACATATCTTGAGATCTAGTCCGGCTGAATCCTCTGGAAATAAGGAAATTGTACTTATCTCCGTCTTGAAATCGTGCTGATTCCCCAGCACTAAAATATCCAGCTTTTGTAGCCCATCACCAATAGAACCGTATCTTTTAAATGTGAGTTCCCTCTGCCTAGCGCCATCCTGATGCAACAGAGGATCAAAGTGGAGGAAGTAGTAAATGACATATTTAGAGGAAGATTGATGCAACTCGGTGCAGAGAGCAACTTGACCTTGCATTCCGTGCGAGTGCAGGTCTTGATTGACTCCAAACAAGACAGACGCAGCAGAGGAAAGAATTGCTGTCATACTTGAACTTAGGAAAGGAGAAAAAATCGAGTGTAAATCCTAAAAAGTAGATAATAGAAGAACAAAATGAGAAGGAATTTACTGTTAAGACGTAATATGAAGCAAGACGAACCTTTCTGAAAGCATTCAGACCTCCAGGACCTAATCCTTTCACGTCTATCCCACATTCAGATAACTCCTTTTCTGACAGATCGTCTACAGATGAACCAGCTGATGATATCGTAAACATCTTCACCGCTCTCGGGGAATTCTCGAAGGGAGCTTCCTCTGAGTTGTTCCCTAGCATATCGGCAAGTCCTTGGAAATTCTCATCCAAGTTGAATGGACCTGGGTCATTATTTACATTCTGGGGAATCGAGGGACGCGAGGTATCGGTGGAAGGGTCTGCGTTTTGATCTTCTCCGTGAGAAGCAGATGGGCCTACTGGCAATCGTACCGCACCGTCTTCTGGCACATCCTCAACTCCCGTTTCGTTATCACTGAGTCTGTGCATATCATCCTTGGCCTCACGTCTCAAATCCTGCGCTATCGGTACTTGATGAGCTGGTTCTGGTTCGACATCAGGTGTGTGTCGTGGCAAGGGAGGATGGACGGTATTGGCATCGACATGAGTGCTGACGTCGGCCAATGCATGTGGAGGATCCGCCACAAATTCCTCTAGAGTACTAGAAGAATGTATACATCCCATTGTTTTGAACACTAACGCTTCGTTGGTAGGTGAAGGTGAACCTCTTGGTATCGACTCGATAACTGTAATATGACCGATATAGAGTGGGGCTGTGTGGAAGTCGGCTAAATTGCGGTGAAATGAAAATGAGAGGTGATAAACATTTGCGACGTACGTTTGTGAAGCCTTCCGTTTATACCTAAGCAGGAGACTGAGAGTTACCTTGGTCAATGACGGCAGGAAGAGACAAGTAAGGGGTCTAGCAGCTGCTCATCAATTCCCGTCATCGGCAAGGCAGTTCCTAGCGGATGTACGGCATCGCCTGACAATGGTGAGTGCTCTGTCAATTTCCCTATTCCAAAGCAAAGTGCTTAAGATTTATTGGCTCTGATTTCTAAAAGACAAAGAAGAGTTGATGATGAATAAACGTTTGAACGTTGAGTAGTGACAATGGAAGAAGGAAAGAGGTGTGTGGGTGTAACGATCCGGTCCGGTTCTCCCATCCCGGCCTCGCCGTCTCTTTCCTATAGTTAATCCTCTTAGTTATTCCTTTAACTCATCATGACTCGCTCTCCTCGCTCTTTAGATATTCCTAAAAAACTTCCTAATCATATGACTATCTACCTCTGGTATATAAACTGTCCGTCGTAGCTAGTCCTTTTTCTTTACAATTTATTCTTTATCCAGTTCCTTCCCTGTGTGAAACTTCTCGTGTGTCGAAACTTCCCCTTAGTCATCCAACTGAGGCCGCTTTCGTCACATCTTTTGAACTCGCTTAACTTCTAAACTCTCGCCTTTGACGCCTCGGTACTACGGTCTGATCAACCCGAACATCTGACACTCAAGGTACTCTACATTCGAACATCTCTTGCTTTGACATCGCGTTGTCATCGCCAAAAAAAAGCTGAGTAATCTTTTTATTCAATCAATCTATCTCTCCGAAAAATGGCTACTATGAGGACACCCCCTCCTAAGCGCCAGGGCATTGCTTCAGTCGTTGCGCATCTGCGCTTGGCCAGCATGTCCCCGACCAGAGCAGAATTTTCTGCTGCTGAGAACCGGGCTCCTGGGAGCCTGAGATCCGAAGGTGACACCCGCTTGTACAGCGATGTTCTTGCTTCGAGACCCACCACCCCCTTGCAGGACAAGGAGGTAGTAGATAAAGTGGACTGATTAGCTACCAGTTTCAAGAATAAAAATAAGAAGGACGTACCTCCGCATTTAGAACGTAAGAAGAGTCTCTTTACTGACTCTGACAATGAACAGGACCCAAATGATTGGCCTGAGAGTGCACAGAAGTGGGTAACTGTGCAGCAAAAATGGCGATCCCTGCCCGAAAATGAACGTTTGGGATTAGCCAAAGATTTGTTCCTGCAGCCTCGAGAACTTACCGAGGAGCAAGATAATAAAACCGAAATCACAGTAAACGAATCCTCTGACGACGAGGAAAAGAAACCTGCTCACCGCAAGAAAGCTAAGAAAGCTAAAAAAGCTAAGAAGAGACGTGACAGTTCCATCTCTAGCAAAGCAGAGGGCCCATCCAAGCCCAAAGGAAAGGGGATAGACCCCAGAGAATTCAGCGCCCTAGACTTGAAGGGCATAGATGCCGATATTGAATTGCAGAAGGCGGCATTGGCGTCATTCCAAAACAGCAAGCGTAATAAGAAACGCTCCGGTGATAAATCTAAAAATATCACTGCAGTACAGCAACCCGCTAAAGGATCAAGCGCCGATCGTCGATCAGCCAATCCCGAAAATTCAACTTTGAAAAGTAAAGTCTTACCTGATACGGTGAGACTTACGGCTCAAATTTACCCAAAGAGTGTTCTTGGAGCGGCTCTTAAGGAAGCCGAAAGGGTGGACTCACCTAAGCGATGGGTCTCCGTCAAGCGCACGGACCCCTCTGAGTCTTCCTCAAGCTCTGAGAGCGAGTCAGATTCAGAATCCTCTGAGTCTTCCTCAAGCTCTGAGAGCGAGTCAGATTCAGAATCCTCTGACTCTGAATCTTCATCATCGTCTTCGAGCTCAGACTCTAGTAGTGATGAGTCAAGTAGTGACTCAACGTCTAGTAGTTCTTCGAGTAAAAAGTCGAAAAAGAAAAAGAAGTCAAAGAGCCATCGTAATAATGACAAACTTGACTCTAAAAGTAACTTTAAGCCATTTAAGTATAATGGTCAGCCTATATTAGCTGATTACCAACGATTTCTTCGAGAAGCCACCTACTATGCAAAGAGACTTCCCAAAAGGGATCGTATAATTGTATTGTCTCATTTCTTAGATGGGAAAGCATACGAATTTTACAACCTCAAGGTTGCTAGCAAGGAAAAGAAATGGTCTTTAAAAGACTTCCTTGCTGGAATATTCGATTATTGTTTCCCAGTGAATTATCACATGCAGATGCATCAGAAACTCAATCACTGCTACCAAAATAGTAAGACAGTCGAGCAATATGCTCAGGAAATGGAACAACTGTTTGAAATAATTGGCGTTAAAGACAAGCGCGAGAAGGTCATTAAATTTTGGTATGGCCTTTGCCAAAGTCTTCATGAGGCACTTTGGTGCTATGAATTAAATCCCGAGGTCTCTACCTGGGATGAAGTTTTATCCAAGGCTCTCATAATTGAAGTCTCACGCAGTGATGGCAATAATAATGAACACCGTGAAGGTACAGTTTTATTAAATCGTGGAGATCCTTCTCGGAACGGAGGGCATAACTCCAATGCACCCCGCCGAGATAGAAACTCAAAAGTGAACTCAAATAATTCAAAGAGTCGTGAGAACAGGAATAGATCTCGATTCTCTAGTAGCGGACCCAGCAGATCTGGACTACCACGTAATTCTTTTAATAAAAATAGAACGGATCACCAATGGAATGGTAGCCACCCAAATAATGATAGGGCTCACCAGGGACGTGACTATGTGAAAACTGAGCAGCGGAGCACTCCAAGACTCTCAGATAAAGAGAAAAATGAGAGGCTAGCACAGGGACTGTGCTTTGGCTGCAGAGAACCAGGTCACCTCTTGAGGAATTGCCCTACCAAAAATATGGTTAAGGGTGGTAACTCCAAACCTCCAGGATTATCCAATAATAACATTGAGTACGAATCCAGTGAAACTAGTGATGACCAGCCCATAGAAGTCTTAGATAGCTTACCTTTGGGCGCTATCTCCTTTGAAAATGAGAAACCAGAATCCGGGTACATCACACCCTCCTGGAAAAACCCGCCTTACATGCTACCCCAATCTAGCATAGGTGATTGCTACCTTATGGTAATCGAAGACCTGTTAGAGCAACAGGTACCTTACCCCGGAGATGAGCCAATAGACGCTTTCGCACCCAGGCCGTGATTTGTTCTAGAATATGTTAATTCTGCTGGACCTTACTATATAGTCAAGGACCTCGGTGCAAAATTGGAATTTCCTCTACCAATGGCAAGCATTGAAAATCGTCGATTTGACATTGTAAATTGGTATACTAAGCAGCTCTGCAAGGCGAGGAAATTACCTTTTACCAAAAATATAGGTTGTGGGATCGGTGATCCTCTATCTATTGTGGCAACTAATCTACTCACAGATGGAATTAATACCCATTATCCTAATTTAACAGAAGCATTTGACTCTGATGGTCGCTTCTATGTTCATCTCAAGGACCACGGGTCTTCGACTTACGTCATAGAAGATGCCGACCTTGAAATCCGAGTTGAGATCAATAATTTACTATTGAAAAGTCCCGACTTCGACTTCGTAAGTTGGTACAGAAGGGTAATACAGCCTATCTATGATGAAACTTGTACCCTGCAAGCTCAGTATCAAGCCTCACAGATCTATGGTCACTTACTAAGTGAGTCGACGTCTTCTTGTTCGGAAGACGTACCACCTGATTTGGAATCCGTTAGTGACTCCAAAAGTGACATGTGTAGTGTCACTACCAGCAAGTGGGATCTGGACGAGGATCTTGATGCAGAGTCTGAGTATGAACTTTGCTCTGAGTCTGAGAAAATGCCTGACTTACAGGCTGTGAGTGATACTGAGTCGGAATATGATGAAAACCCTGAGCTTAGCGCTGAGGATGAGTTGGACTGGTCTGACTCTGACAATAGTATTGTCACAGACACAGATGTCACGGACGCGTCCCCGCACGAACGCACTGCCTGCTGCCGCTGTTCGAATAGTCCACATGCATTTACTCAGTGTGAAATAAAAAATTGCATGAATAAAGTGTTCACCTCGGTAGATGACGTGTCGCCCAAGCCTGATGACCGCTCCTGGCAAATGGGTGATATTTACGCGGAGTGCGCAGCTAGGGTACTTACACGCAGTCAACCGTACCCTGCAGATGACACTGAGGCACGAATACCTTGGTTCGATCATTTTCACCACCGCTTTGAGGTGGGATGAAGTAAAGATAATGACATACTTTGTATCTATGATAGTGTCCGAGAATTGGAGACTTGGCTTCATATTGACCGAGTTAGAAATCCTGATTTCTCTATTGGGCTTTGGTACGCATACCAAATGGCCTGATTTGCTGGTGAAGAATCCCCAGAATTAGTGGCTGAAGATTGGCTTGAAGGAAGAGCTTTCGAGATTACCACTTTTGGCGACACTATGCGTGCAGCTACCGAACTCCATCTGGAAACTGGTGCTCCATATACCTATGATGAAAAATGTTTGAAATTTATCTTACCAGCCTATGATGATGATGATGATATAAACCGATTTTCTGTTGAAAAAATTCAGCCAGGTACCCAGAAGGTACTAATTCATGATGCATTGCACTCACGGAGTGTGGAAATTGACTTAAGCGCCCTTGAAGACCCAGACTTTGAGCTTCGAGACTGGTATGAGGACTGCCTAGACAAATGGTTTAATCCTGAATGAAAAAAAAGTGAGAATGTTAGCGAAGAAATAATTTCGACATTCGTCCATTTACCTTTCGCAAATGAATTTCTGCTTCCATGTGAATGCCATCCTGTGATCGAGCTGTTTGCTGCTCAGATTAACAGAAATAATTATGCCGCCATTCAGCGGAATGCAGCATCTGTAAAAGATAAAAGTCGTATCTTGCCAAAACCCTTAATTGTCAAGGTGAATATTAATGGCAATCCTGCTCATGCCTTGATAGATTCCGGATCCTTGGGTGATTTTATGTCTACCACTTTGGCAGATCAGCTTAAAGTTCCTCGGAATAATTTAAAGGAGCCACTTACCTTGCAATTGGCGGTACAGGGCTCTCGTTCACGGATAAATGCTCAGACGACCTGTGACTTTCAGTATCAAGGTATAGACGTAAAACGTACCTTTGACATCATTAATCTGTCAAACTATGACTTGATCCTGGGTACGCCGTGGATTTGGCAGCACCAAGTCTGTATTGGGTTAAATCCAGCTTGAGTCATAGTAGGAAGTGATGTTTCCTTACCTATTAAAACTGGGGTTGACACTCGTCGAGTTGCCCACTCTGTGGATATAGAAGACAGCATAGAAGCTGCTCAGAAGGAGCTTCAAAAATATGCTGAGCCGTTGTGCAAAGACATTTGGGAAATGGAATTACCTCCGCTATGGCAATTAATCATCAAATACCCTTGATTGATGAGACCAAGGCTTATCCTTGGAGGGCGTCTCGTTGCCCTGAAGCACTGAGGCCTCAGTGGCAAGAAAAGCGTGATGCATATCTACGAACGGGCCGGTGGCACCTAACTTCGGCAGTTAACACGGTTCCAATGATTTTCATTGCTAAACCAAGTAAGGATGGAAGTCCACCTGGCATTAATACTATTGTTGATATGCGAGAATGGAATAAAAATACCATTAAATTAGCTTCGCCTCTGCCTGACATTGATGGCATGTGCAGGAGGGTGTCTAGTAAACCTTTTCGGTCCATCTGGGACCAGAAGGGGGCTTCGAGCAAATACGTATAATTGACGAACATGTTGATCGCTCTGCTGTAACAACTCCTGATGGAAATATTGTCAGTTTGGTGATCCAAATTGGTGATTGTAATGGTCCTGCTACTTACCAGGCACTAATGAACCATCTATTCTCTGCTTATATTGGCAGGTGGATGGACGTGTACCTAGATGATATTGTTGTCTATTCAGATACACTGGAGGAACATGTTGAGCACTGCAAAATCGTAATGGATATTCTTGCATGCGAGAGACTTTACCTTAGTGCAAAAAGCTCCAAATCTTGCAGCCGGAAATTCACCTTTTAGGTCGCATCATTGATGATAAGGGTATTCGGATGGATCCCGACAAAGTTGACTCTGTCGTCAACTGGAAAACTCCTACAAATAGGGATTTACTACGTGGGTTTCTGGGGTCCGTAGGATATTTAGCTGATGACGTACCTAATGTCCGTATACCTATGGGTGTACTTAGTGCTCTGACGGGTGATACCGTTCCCTTTCAGTGGGGTTATACTGAGCAAAGAGCCTTCGAGGAGGTAAAACAATTAGTAAATGATGCTCGCAATCATAGTCGAGTTGCTCTGAATTACTTACCTGGGGCAGACCCTATTTGGATGGTCACGGATGGTTGTGCGACAGGTATTGCTGGCTTAATTAGCCAAGGACCTGAGTGGAAAACTGCAAAAATTGCTGCATTTTACTCCACTAAATTGAACTCTGCTCAGCAGAATTACCCGGTTCATGAAATAGAAATGCTTGCTGGTGTTGAAACTATGCTCAGATTTCGTGAACTCCTGTTGGGAGCTCGCATTTTCTGGATTACAGATCATAAGGGTTTGATTTACCTTCTGAACCAGAAAAACTTGTCTGGCCGTCAAGCGAGATGGATTGAGAAAATTGGTGTTTTTGACTTTGAAGTCAGGTATATGCCAGGTTCTGAAAATGTCGTCGCTGATGCGTTGTCCCGCATTTATTCCAACAACTCACCTGGAACTGTTCGCTCATGAAGCGAATTCACTTACCACGATGTCACTAATGATGACAAGATCATCACCATCTCAGACCTCCCTGTAATTATGGGTCCAGAGGCAATGGCCATATCTGTTCGGCAATCCTCTCGCTTGCAGCAGCCAAGGAAAAAGCTCCGCCTGCACCTGCACCCATGGCTAAGTCATCCGTTCACCGTGGCAAATGAATGGAAGGGGGGGAGACCACACCACCAAAAATGAAAGCACCAAAAATGAAAGACACTAAACGTCAATCGAAAAAAGCATCTGCTGACAAAGAGACGCCCGAAGAAGTGCCTACTATGGACACAGCTAATCCAATAGTTGAAGAGTCAACTAATCCGATAGTTGAAAAATCAGTTGAAAACTCACCTGAAGACGAACCTTATGTCCCAGAAGTGAGCTTTCCGAGTATGACCAATGATAGTCTACTCAATATTGTATCTTCGAGTAATGAAGGCATTGACTTACTTAAAGAATTTAAGAGTAAATATTCTGAGGATAAGTTCTTCAAACAAATCCTGGAGAAACCAAAAGACTATAAAAACTTTCAAGTAACTGAAGGAATTATTTACCTTAACGAAGGAAGAAAAAACCTTCTATGTGTTCCTAAGGTCCTAATTAATGGACGAAGTGCTCGAGAAATAGTTATCTCCGAGGCGCATTCCCTACTCGCACACCTAGGACTGAGTAAAACACTTGCTTACCTTCGAGACCACGTTTGGTGGAAAGACATGGTCTCCAACACTAAAGCATTCTGTGAAACCTGTGTTACTTGCAGAATGAGCAAGCCAAATAATCAAAAGCCGTATGGATTATTAAACCCCTTACCGGTTCCCGCACAGCCTTGGGAATCAATTGCGATTGACTTCGTAGGACCGCTTCCTGAGTCAAGTGATCGTAATGGGACTTATGATTGCATTACAGTGATAATCTGCTTACTCACTGCAATGGTTCATTTAATTCCAAGCCGAATTAATTATAACGTAAGGCAGATTGCCGAGTTAATGTTTGCAGAAGTATTTAGACTTCACGGCTTACCTCGTAATATCATAAGTGATAGAGACGTTCTATTTACAAGTGTATTCTGGAATCACTTACATAAATTACTCAGAACACGCCTCCGAATGTCAAGCACTTATCATCCTCAAACTGATGGGTCCACTGAGCGCGCTAACCGAATGGTCACATAGATGCTCCGTCAGTGTGTTAATAATAAACAGAATGACTGGGTGCTTAAATTACCTAGTATTGAGTTTGCTATTAACTTTGCACGATCTGAGAGTACAGGATACTCACCTTTCTTCTTAAATAACGGAAGACTCCCTAGAGCTATGATTTGGGACTCTGCACCTAAAGAAGAATATCCTTCTATTAGAAACTTTGCACTTAAGAAAAAGCTTGCAATTATGGCGGCCCATGATAGTATTCTCGCCGCTCGAGTCAAGCAAACTCGTGATGCAAATCAAAAACGGCAGATCGAACCTTTTACGGAAGGTGATCTCATTTATGTCTCGACTAAAAATATCACCTTCCCGAAGGGACTTGCTCGTAAATTAATCCCCAAATTTATTGGCCCTTACAAGATCATTAAAGACTTTGGCAATCATTCTTTTCAGATAGAATTGCCCTCTGACTTAAAGAGACGCGGTATTCACAATGTATTTCATGCATCATTGCTTCGCGTACATGTACCGAATGATGACCGGTTATTTCCCGGGCATCTAGCATCTCAATTACTGACAGAAATAACTGCCGATGGTGAATGGGCGGTTGATGCAATACTGTCTCATAGCGGATCAGGCCGAGAGGCTATATTTAAGATACGCTGGAGGGCGGGAGACATAACTTGGCTCCCTTATGACCAGATCTCTGACTTACATGCTCTTACGTCGTACTTAGAGCTTATCGGTGTTGACAAAGTAAGTGACCTTCCGAGTGGGAAGGGAAACCCACCTACTGATGATCCTCAGGTATTTTTGGGATCTCTACTCTTCTTAGAAGACGACTTTTTTCCTTCTATTCCCTCCCCACACTCATCATCACTCCTTTTCCTACCTCATTCTATCACCATGCCCAAGTCCACCTCCAAAAGTCAATCCTCTCGTCATGACCCCATTTCCAGACCTTCCTCAGCATCTGCTTCCCCTGCTCCTCTTGTGGCAATTCCAGTCCCAGGCCTTACTCAGGCATCTCGCAACACCTATTATCTTTTGCTTCCCGATGAGCTGTACTTCTCACACCTGTCAAACATTATCACTCTTACGGCGCATCAGATCAGTGCTATTATTGCCTATGACAAATCTCTCCACCGTGCCTCCGTCACTCAACAGCAGAAGTTCGTCGAGTCCCACGGCAAAATCCTTCCCATGCCCGCTGGCTACCAAGAACTCGCCACTGTCTTTGACAAGGCAAATGCTGGCTTTGGACTTAGTGGAATTCGCCCCTCGTGCGCTGGCCTCTTCATTGCCCCAAAACTGCCTATCCTAGAGGACTTTGGCTTCACCAATGAGGACCTCGGCATTGCTACCCCCGCGCCTATCACGGCTATATCGAGAGAAGACCACAAGAATAAAATTCTAGCCGATACCCTTGTGCATATTACTCAAGCCAAGGAATGTCATATTATGGAACAGAAGGCGAAGCAGCTAATTAAAGTGTCCGATCAACTTTACGACATGAGCAGGCACTTCGAGGGACCATCTACCATCACTCCTGCTCCCTCTGCGCCTATCACTCCCGCTGCTACCCCTCCACCTCCTATCACCGATGAACTGCTTCGACCTCCCGAAGACCTTAACTTCGACTCGATGGACTTTGAGACCGACGCTCCTCCCGAACCTTCTTCCAGCAAAGGCAAAACTTCCAAAAGCCGCAAATGATCTTCTTCGAAGACCAGGAGGGTGCATGTAACAATCCGGTCCGGTTCTCCCATCCCGGCCTCGCCGTCTCTTTCCTATAGTTAATCCTCTTAGTTATTCCTTTAACTCATCATGACTCGCTCTCCTCGCTCTTTAGATATTCCTAAAAAACTTCCTAATCATATGACTATCTACCTCTGGTATATAAACTGTCCGTCGTAGCTAGTCCTTTTTCTTTACAATTTATTCTTTATCCAGTTCCTTCCCTGTGTGAAACTTCTCATGTGTTGAAACTTCCCCTTAGTCATCCAACTGAGGCCGCTTTCATCACAGTGGGAATCAATGATCGTCTATATTATTATCACATACCCGTCAAGCACCTGTCATCTTGAACTTTCACTCACATATCGACGGCGTCGTCATGGACAAGCCCTCTCCAGATAGAACAAACAGCGGTGTCATTTGGACTCAGATAACAAACTTTATATTTAATACAGGGATAAACCAGTCGATAAAGCTTTAACAAGTGTTCATCTAAATCTGCCAATGGTTAAGCAGACAACTTACAAGTAATAGCCATTTCTTCCGATATGTGAGGTCCTTAGCAAAAATACGTTCTTCACTTTGGCTCTTAGAGGCCCGAGATCAAGAAACACGAGCATTTTCATTCAATGATATTGAACAGTGATGTATGTTAGGCACTCATGGGACCCGAAGAGCTCGAGGTTAAACTAGATTTTCTCGCAGCAAAGTGCCTTGGTACCAGACCAACAGCATGCCCCATTTCCGCATTTGTCTCTCTGCTCTTCAACATAATTCCAGTTGCAATTTATGCAGGTCTGAGCAGCGCGGGACCAGCCTTGGTTCCTGGGACTGCATGTCCCTTCGCAGAACGGGGCGGTCCCGTCCCAATAGCATCCCTCAGGGGTTTGCACCGTGAGCTCCCCACTTGAAGAGGCTGCTGCATTGTCGACAAATGCGACAGGGGCGGCAATGATGGCGAAGGCAAGTGGAAATTTCATTACTGCAATGTCAAGAAACACTGTGGAAAGAAGAAGACAGAGAATTTCAGAACAATGCAACCTAAAGCTTGGGCTTTCGAAAACTCACAAAATCTGCACAGGTTTCTGTTTGAAAGAGCATGAAATTCGTCGCACTGTATTTATACCCGATGAATATTACTATGCTCTATCATTCAGCTCTAAAATAGCTTAATGAACCTTAAAGCGTAGAAACCATTAGAATATGAGCCAAATCTTCTGGAAACAGAGTGGCGTTCGACACGAGGCATTTTTGTCATGCCGTGCCTATCTCTAGCTAGCCATGCGCTAATTCTCATAGGTTATCTATGAACTTTGACCTCATTATTCGCCTGAGGGAGTTGATTATATATAAGTGACACCAAGTATAGAACTTGCCTACAGGCTTCCAGTTGCATGATGGTTTGTCCGTACTAGAGTTCCTGTTGATCAATATAAACCATTCTAGAATGTAGGTATGAGGTTAATGGTAAAGAGTATGCGTTACTCTCTCCGTTGTTCACCTTAGTGAAGTTTCGCGATAGAGAAAACCTTCAAGGACTCTAACTATTTTCTTCTAAACTTGTTCTCTGTCCCGAACTACATGGCACCTCTGCAGGAGGATCCTATCCCATGGACAATGCGAATACGGGACAACTCTGTATGTCGATGACCTGATCCCCGATCATCTACGTCAAAACATTTGCCACCTATCTGTACTGCAGGATCCATGGGATTGCATAACGTAATAGCAGGTCATCTCGACGGTACTAATCGCATGTCATGGAATACCTAAGAGAGGGAACATCGGAATGGAATAGCACAACACCGGATGAAACTTCAGTCTCTCGTCATCCTGTATTCACCAAGTGCTGCAATTTCTTAGCACATTCCAAAGGCGAAAATCATAAAAAGAAGTGGAACTTGAATGCATAGAAAAAGCGATATAAAACCATGGAGCGTGCGCTCCGACTACGCACGGAACCGGTCTTTTGGCCATTTCCTAAAGGCGTTGGGCGCTACTTTCAAGCGCGATCGACAATCCCTTAAATTGAACCATTTTTACCACTCATCATTCTCTCCTTTATTAATAGGAACCCGACGACTTCATGCCGCCGATATTTTCCTTAAAAAATGGTCCTCCCCGCGGCTTTCTGACTCATTTCCCTTATTCCACTGCCCATTTTCTCCTCCTCACCGCGATTTTGTCACATTTTTTACTAATAAAATATTACTAGCACTGTAGGTATATGATCCTGCAGTAGCTAGAACTTTTTCTCAGCTCGTAATCGAGAGGAATTTGCTCGCCCTCTAATCGTCGTGCCGCCGAGACAATTTTTCTATATTCAACTTTTCTACTCTATGGATTTCTCTAGAACGCGACTGACAGAGTCGTCGTCTTACCCTGCCTGGATCCCTCTCACCATTTCTTACCTCGTTCCGTGTCCTTACCGGAACGACTCACTACAAAACCCCACACACGTCGTCCTGGAAAGTACTATGATCGACAAACAATTAAACGATTGACAACACAAGGGGAAGCCTGAGTAGCCAGTCAGTCAATTGTCCTGTAAAACATCCTCGACGAGCAAATGAATCCCAATCACAACGTCCAGGGTAGATAAGCCTTGGAAATAAGCACCCCATACTCCGGCTTGGAAAAACAGACAGCAGTTGGGAAAACACAATGAACACCCAAGAGTGATTCAAACAGCCCTTGGAAAAAAGTGATTTGAAAATTACAAAAGGAAAAGAAGAGAGTTGAAAGAATGAGATGAGATGATTCAAGATCTCACAGACCGTCATGGGAAATAAACTCTGGAATATATCCACCGATGGTACACGCGAACATCACATCACATCGCATCGCATCGCATAGGAGCGAGTGAAAGCAATCGGCGATCCAGAGGGCGCTGGCTTCCTCGACGGTTCTGGATAAGGAAGAGCGCTCGATGCATAAGATCAGATCCCGAGAGGCATTCGGGAATATAAAACATAGGTGGCGGAAAGGATCAATCATCAGAAGATAGATCGAATGATGAAGAGGACAGTATAGTAGTGGAGCGATGGGAGCACCCGAGCGATATGTATGGGTGATCATGCTAGTTACATACATACTTACATACGAGTCAAGCCGGATTGCTTGTCATCGCAGTTCTGCGCTGATCATGATCACTGTCGAGTACGTTATGAACTTAGAGAAAGAAGGATATCGTAGAGTGCAAGGAAGGAAAGACGATCATAGCGCTTACTGGGTGCCATATCCTATAGTGCACCACGAGAGGAAGCCATGAGAAGAAGGACGATTGGATGATGGGTGGTGGGTGGTGGTTACTAAAACTTAAAGAGAAGTCCACGATAAGATCAATCGCTATCGCTGGCCAATGCAGTCTAAAATAAATTTTAATTCTCCATCTACAAGCCGGAGACGCACAGGAAAACTCGAAAGCCAGTCCAATTTCCTCTCTATAGCTACAACGTAAGTAAATAAATATGAAGTGCAGTTGAACGAACAACGGTTTAATCAGCATTTGTTTTTTTTGTGTTAAGAGGAAGGATTAGGATTATTAACCCCCCCCCCCCCCGCCTTACTTTTGGCTTATCAAGTTGAAGTTGATGATCACCTTGAATTTAAAAACGGAGGTTGTATCGCTCCTTGGGTAGTTAAACTTTGGATCAAACTCGATGATGAATGAAATACCCTACTCTACTCTACTCTACTCTAGTACTATGATGCATAGATCGACGTCCTTGTCACATTAAGGGTGGGGCTATCCTATTTGATTTTAGAGCTCCTGAGGCGGTCGCCAAGACACAGACGCAGACGCAGATACTAGTAGTAAGTAGAGCAGCTGTATTCCTGTATTCAAAAGGAACGAGTTCAGCTAATATGATTGTGGGGTTTGAAGTTTGAACCCATCTGACGTTGCAGCATACAGTGCATGCGAACAAAATCAGCAGACGAGCCGGGGTGCTTTCGCGAGGTAAATAACCAGTGATAGATTAATAAAATTAATAACCAGTGACGCGCGAGAAAGAATTTGAAGCGTCGAAATTGAGTCAGCACCCGTTTAGATTATGAAGTTTATGTAGCGGAAAGAAGGGAACTCACTCCAGAGTGATCCAGCGTGACATGGCCGTGAGTCTGAGTCTGATTCCGATTGAGATTGAGATTGAGATTATAATTACAAGTTATAACCAGGGACATGCTGTTAATGATAATAAACTCAACCTCAGAAGTGAGTCCCTGATGATCCTTTCGGAGAATTGAATCTAGATCGAGCCGGAGGGTTGAGGGTTGAGGGATCGAGGGAGGGATTGAGGAAGATGAATGTGAAATGCTGAGTAGAGGAGGTGGCGTTGGTATCAAATGGATCGAGGAGTAGATTTAGAACTAGCCCGCCAATGAAAGACCCTCAAGACTCATGATCAACTCTCAAGATCGGTGCTGTGCGCATACCAGGGGCCCAGCGAGGAGGGAGCAGGGAGAAGGAGAAGGAAGTCCCAGCCCCCAGATGTACTAATAGGATTTGGCTGAAGACGGGCCCCATTCAGCATCGCGATCTAGGTTGGAGAGGTATCGCTTATCCTCCATGTAGGTAAGGAAACTCGAGTCAAAGCATACCTACTTGATGATCCTTGAGGTTCGTAATTCGTAGTCTGCAGTTCGTGTGCAGGAGCAGCCTTATGATTGGGATATCATGAGGGGTACATACATACCATACATACGTACCTATTGAAGATTGGAGGTTGATATTTAAATTCATTCTGCAGTCCAGATGGTGAAGGAAAGGGGTTAATGTTTCTGTCAATGGAGGGAGAATAATCAATTAAATTAGGGTTACGAAACCGGCTGGTTATAAGCTTAGAAGGTAGGTGCATGCTTACGGATGATGCGATGCTTGCAGCTTGCCAAATCGTGGAGATGTCCCCGATACTGTGTACACATAGTCTCAGAGTCATAGAGTCAAGAAGTTGTCATAGAGTGAGCAGTTCAAAGTTGTTGTCCTTATCCCAGCTTCATGTTGGAGCGAGCTGATGGGGCTGGGCGGTGAAATCTAAAGGCGCCACAGGAGCATTTGATTTGATCATTGAAAGACAACTATTCTTGATTTAGATTTCGGTTAACATGAGCATGGTAGCATGAGGGTATCATTCGATAGACATCTTCGTACTTACCGATGATGACGATGGCGCGTTGACGATGACTTATCACATCGTACATACTCTGTGTGAGAGCGACTAGGATGAGAGGCCTGTCATGTTGATCGTCGAACTGATTTGGAGTTTCCGAAGCTTAGAGGGAAGAATGGAGTTGAAGCCTTTGAGCTTGTGCATAATAGACATTAGAATAGTATCCTGCGGCCGTTGGATGATGGAGAGGATTTAAGACCAGATTCAGACGACGAGGTATGCGAGACATCAGCTGCGCAGGCGTGACTAGGCGTAAGTCTCGGGTTTGCAGAGCAGGTGAAATTGGGTTACGGTGCTGCTAACGCTAACACGCTGGTGCTAGGTGGGTAGCGCGCTGGCGCCGCAGAGCATTTCGGAATTGGCACCAAGAGGAGATATGAAGGGATGATGATAGCAAGGAAGGTCAGAAGGGTTCGCACATGCAGATCCAGAAGTTGAAGCTGAAGTTCGATAGCTGAAGACAGTAGACGATAAGCTTCAGTGGGCGGGCTAGTGGTGCTAAGCATCGATAGCGCAAGGCTTGAAGCAAGGCAGGAGGAGAGGCTTATCGGGACAGTCATAGAGCAATGGCGCAATCATGCATGCCGTGGAGCTAAGGTTAGCTCAAAGCAAGGCCAGCTGACGGCACCAGTGACGCTGCGGAGTGAAGAGAAAAGCAGAACAAGATCGATTCAAATGATCATTGGAGCCGTTCGGGGATTCTAAACTCCTGCTTGTGACAACCAACGGTCATAAAACGCCGGCGAACAACGAAATAATGGTCGGAGTTCGGGTGCCAAGACTTTCCTTACGGGTGAGATTGGCCGACTTCCCCTCCGGCCGGTGCCTTGTTCTTGAATTTTCTCGCATTCCCAAAAACGGAGGGTTTATTCAAATTATTGTGTGACGGTGATGAGATTTGCTATGTATGGTGCTTGCAACTTTTGCCGTGCGTCACGAAAGGGCAACAGGCTGTGATCGAGAATGGTTACGGGTAAGCCGTAAACGCAAAACATATGGCCAGTTTTCCTCCCACGGCCCCTCCCCCTGCTTCCTCACTACAAGCTCCCACTCGTTTCTCATTATCCATTCCATCCATTCCGGTTCTTCCTCTCTTTCCTCTCCTCCCCCTTCGCACTCCTCTCTGTCCGTCTTTCCGACTGTAAAGGCACTCGGGAAGTCAACTGCTCTGCTGCCGTTGTCGACCTGTCATTTTTTTCCAACTCTCTTTGTAATTTCGGCATTGGGCATACTAGACGGTTCTTCCATCAAGAAGCATATTACATACGACGGACAAGCACTACCACCACCAACACTGACGAAAAGGAATTGGATTAGGAATCAAATTTACTTTGGTTGAACACCCTATCGTAGCATGGCACACCAACCACCACAATCCCCACGCCAATGGGGCCCCTCATCACCTCCTCCCCCCAATCAGGCCAGCAACCCCTTCGCCTACCCGGCGCGGAGCGGGAGTCTGAGCAGCAGCAGCGGCGGGCACAGCACCTCCCATGACGGCGGCGGCGGCGGCCCCCAATACGCAGAGTACCCCGCCCACCTCGCCAGCGCTGCTCAACAAGTCCGCTCAGCCGGTCCCAACACTCCCATGCACCATGAAGACACCCGGCTGCTCGTCTCTCAGCCTTCTTCGCCTGATTTTATGATGATGCAAGGCCGCAGCGGAGGCGGAAACCCAGGCGGCGGCGGTGGCGGCGGAGGCGGAGGACCCATGCGCCAAGGGTCATTCACATCCTCCCCTCTCAACCCATCCTCTCCCTCCCCGCAACAACTCCTCCAATCCCCACCCTACCCCTCCCTCGCCGCGTCTACCTCGACCTCCTCCTCCTCCACCGCCATCAACCCCTTCTCCCGCGCCTCCTCCCTCTCCCAATCCCACTCCCCCTCGCGCGGCGGCACGCTCACAGCCCGGAATGCAACCGGAGCCCCCAACCACCCTCAAGCAGCCGAAGACGGCGTCATCGCCACCCTCGGATTGGGCACCCACACCTCGGGGTTCCCCAGCACCATGGGCCACGGCCACGGCTCAATGGTGCTGTACCGCCTCGCAGACGACCGTCCCGCCTCAAACTCCTTACGCCCCAGCGCCCTCTCCTCCAGAGACCCCCTGCTCCTCCCACCCAAGATCCCGGGGGGTGGCAAGGGGAACCGCGCGAGCTTCGCGTCGAGTTCAGGGGAGAGCATCAATTCCGTCGCGGAGAGCAAGTACCCTGCGACGGTCGGGACGGGAACGATGAGTTCCGTGCGGGGGTTGATTCCGTATGCGTATGATCCTGCTGTGGATGAGAATGAGCCGCTGGATGAGGAGGATTTGTTGCATGATCCGAATCCTCACGCGCATTTGTCTTCCAAGTATCGCGGGATTGTAGGGTCGAGTGAGAAGCCGGGACGGGGGGGTAAAGGGGGTGTGGGAGGTGCGGGGCCGGGAGGGAAGGGAAGGAAGAATTGGGACGAGGGGAGCGGTGGGTTCGGGTGGCGGGGGGTGTTTAATATTGGGATGCTGATATTGTTGGTGTTGGGGATGATGACGCTGTTTGTGTTCTACCCCGTGTTCTCATTTTATCGCGAGAGGAGGTTTAATGCAGCTGTGGAGGGGAATATTAGGATTAATGGGACTGGTATGTTATTCTTTTTCTTTTCTTTCTTTCTCTCTTTTTTTCTTTCTTTCTGTGGTTATTACTTTCTCTCTGGCTTTACTAACTCTTCCCTCCCTCTCTATCCAGGCCAAGCACCCGTTCTGTACGTCCCTCTCCCTCCCTCCTTCTTTTCACTTATTCCCTTCCAATTCCCTCTCTTAACCCCACCCCTGCGGTACAGATTCCAAATGCCAGACCCAATCGACATCGAGACGCCCGAAAGCGCGAAACAGCGCACGGGCTACGACGGACAAGACTACGAGCTGGTGTTTTCGGACGAGTTTAATACCCCCGGAAGGACGTTTTATCCTGGTGCGTCTTTTCGTTGTATTTTTTGAAGGGTTTTTTGGGGGGGTTTTTTTTTTCTCTTTGGGGGGGTGGATTTTTTTGTTTCTGGAGACTTTTCCTTTGCTTTCTTTTCGTGTTTGTTGTACGCGTTGCGTTTTCGTGTTCCCCTTGCTGGTTTCTTTTTCTCTTTTATTTTGAGTTTCGAGTTTATTTTTCTTTCTTTCTTTTCTTTTGCCCTCTGGTGTTATTTTATTTTATTCTTTCCTCTTTCCTCAGCCATTTACATTTGATTTCTGGCTCTTGTTCTGGCCCCTCTCTATTGGGTTTCAGTGTCACGCTCCTCTGTCCTGTGTTTTCTGTTATCCGCTGACGGATACGGATGACGATGACGATGAGCATGATCATCGACTGCGGTTGTGTGGGATTGCGGCCGCTGTTGTGCGGTTGCGTCATCCCTTCCCCTCCCTCCCCCTCACTTTTTTTCTTTTCTTTTCCACTCCAATTTCCTTTTTTTGATTTCATTTTCATTTTTCTTCTAACCGTGGCCTGTGAGTGGCCGTTGCCTGCTCTGTCATTTGCTTGGCATCTACAATATTCCCATTCGTTCGTATTTCGCATTCGTCCGCTTCAAGTCGATCCGATGTTTCATGTCGGTCGCCGGTTGCAATGCAAATGCAGCTTATGATCAACACTCAGAGGTGTGGGTGGGGTTCACACTGCGGCGATGGATGGCCTTGACTGTTTGTTTTTATTCTGATTTTTATTCTTCGACGGCATTTTTTTCCCGTTGCTTTTTGCGCCGTCTGGTTGGTCAAGGTTCGAGGGGATAACGGTGGTGTGGTGTGTGGTGGTGGTGATTACGTTGTTGGTTTGTTTCATCTCTTCGTTGTGAGAGTTGGACGTGATGGGATGGGATGGGATGTGATGGTCGCCGTATGTGAATGATTACTCTTGCGTCTAGTTTTTGTTTGGTCAATGTCCTTTTTTTCTTTTCTTCGTTTCGCATTGGATATTCCTTTTTTTTCTTTCTTGACATGCCTTATCTGTCTTTCTTCACGGCTATTTTAACCTTTGTTGCGCATGAGAATGGGTAATGCGGAGTGTGGGTTTTCGAGTTTTCGTTCTCACATGTCATGCTGCTGCTCTTGCCGTTATTTTCGTTTTTGCAATTTGGACCCCCTCTTTTTTATTTTTATCTTTATCTTTATTTCTTTTTACTTGGGTACTGAAAAAGCCGGTTGGTTGGTTGGTTGGTTCTTGGGAGTTTGCTGGTCTCGGTCACCTTGCTTCTCCTTCTTTCACTTGATTTTATGTTATTTTCCTCTCTTTTCTCTGCTGTGTTGCCTGGAGGAAGGGGGTGATGCGTTGATGACGTTATCGAGGGGCGGATTGGCGTGGCGTGTTGCGCGTGGTTGACGTGGCAGGGATGAGTGATAGGCAGGTCGGAGTCGGTTTGCGGCTTACGGCCGGTGGTAGGGACTTCCTTGCTATTTTTATCCTTTCCTTTCGCTATCATGCTTTTTGCCTCTTACCTTCTTCTTTTTCTTTGCTTTTTCACTCTCAATCCCTCATCTTTATCTGCATCTCTTACTCATCCAAGGTTGACAATAAGCTAACTCAACTATGAACAGGCGACGACCCCTTCTGGGAAGCTGTGGATTTATGGTATGGTTCGACGGGTGATTTAGAGTGGTATGATCCTCAGCAGGTCACGACGAGAGATGGGGCGTTGATTATCACGATGGATTCGACGTCGACGACGCAGCCTGGCTTGACGCCTAGTAAGTCCAGCCCCAAATACTCAAAGAAAGACACTTTTGATTTCTCATCGGCTTGCGTTTTTGCGTGTGGACAGATTCGACCGCACCATTCACTAATGCTGATAACCACGGGCTGGATTATCGGTCGGGGATGCTGCAGACGTGGAATAAGTTTTGTTTCACGACGGGGTATATTGAGGTTAGCGTGACGTTCCCTGGGCCGGATCAGAATACGCAGGGTTATGTGAGTCCTCTTTTTTTTTTCTTTTTTTTGGGGGGGGGATCCTTTTTTCGGTGTTAATGTCCCCTTGTTTATAGTGGCCTGGTGCATGGACGATGGGTAACCTCGCTCGACCTGGATATGCGGCGACGACCGATGGGATGTGGCCTTATACGTGCGTATTTTTTAAATATTTAATTATTGGTGGTTGAATGTTGATACCTCTTGACAGCTATGATTCATGCGACGTCGGCACATTCCCTAATCAGACTTTGAAAGACGGGTCGGGCCCAGCAGCTGCCCTTCACTCGGATGCTTCGAGAGACAAGTACAACTTTGAGCTGAGTTGGTTGAGCGGCCAACGTGTATCGTCAGTCCTCTTCTTCTTCCAACCTTTTTTCTTGGCATACTCATTCTTAACGTTCTACCGTACAACAGTGCATGCTCATGTCCAGGATCCGACCACCCCGGTCCAGCCGTCAACATCGGCCGCGGCGCACCCGAAATTGATATCTTTGAGACGGAAAAAGATAAAGTCAACCCGGTCGGCCAGGTTGTATCGCAATCGGCCCAGTTTGCGCCCTTCTCGCATGATTATACGTATAACAACGACTCGAGCTCGTGGCAGTTGTTCAATGACCTGACGCGGGCGAATACCTACAAGGGCAGTGCGGTACAGCAGGCGATTAGCAGTTTGACGACGACGCCGACGGATATGTTCCAAGGGAGTGGGAGTGTTTATCATACATTCGGTGGGTTTTGTTTTCATTCTTGTGATTTCTTTACTTTGTTGTTGACTATATGTGGCTTTTGATCTTGATAGGCTTTGAGTATTGGTCTGATCCCAAGAATCGCGGTGATGGGTTCATCACCTGGCAGGCGGACGGACAGAAGACGTATGAGATTTGGCCGCCGGCTGTCGGTGCTGATCAGGGCACGAATGGGTCTGGTGTCGGGCCCAGGTTGATCCCTGAGGAACCGATGAGTATCATCTTGAACTTGGGTATCTCACGTATGTATCTCTCTCGTCTTTCACCTGTGTTTATTCCGGCTAGAGCTCATATGTCTTTGGAATAGCCACCTGGCAAACTATCAACTTGAACACGATGACCTTCCCTGCTGAGATGAAAGTGGACTATGTGAGGGTGTATCAGCGCAAGGGTCAGACGAATACTGGGTGCAATCCGCCTGATTATCCGACGACGGATTATATTAATAAGCATATGGAGGCTTTTACGAGTGCGTCTTACGTTATATCTCGTTTTGTTAGCTGTTTGATGCTGAATTGGATTATAGGTGTGAATTATACGGCATGGCCATACGACAAGCCCAAGAATTCGATGTATGATGGTTGCTAGAGGGCTGCCCAGGCCCCGAGCTGCCGTCATATTTTTCCAAGATTTATTCAACTCCAAAAAGGGGGCTTACACGACCGGCAGGCTCCCAATGTTCAACATAGAAGACTCGATCCCTCCTGCTATACTTACTTATACACATATATCGGAACGCACTGTGCTATCACCCCACCCACCTTCTCTTGCCTTCATTCTTTTATACTCGCTCTCGTCGCCCATACTTGATCTGCCGATCTCACCTCCAAATGCCGGCTTGCTTTGCTCCGACTCCCTCTGCACTTCACCTTCCTCTTCTCATCGCACTGCTCCATATATTCTATCCATTCGCCGCACCTCACCTATCCTCCCTGGATGGCCGTCTGTACGATCTTTTGTTTCCCGGCAGCGCGCTGGGCAATACCCGTGAATATTTCTTCTTTCCGATTTTTTTTTGGAACCCTTTTTTGGTCTGGTCACAAAAAAAAGAGAATTTGAACGTGTTACTTACTTTTAATGTTTCTTCCCGTCATTCTCATTCTCTTCTCTTCTGCTTTCCTTTTTATCTTCACCTTAACACTCATACTCACACACCCCCTCTTCTGCGGCAGTCGTTGTTTTTTTGTTTGGCATCTTCTTTTTTTGCATTTGAACTGAACTAACAAACTAACCCCCCGCATTTCCACGTACTATATGCGCATTCGCTCTCGTCCTTGTCTCCTTCACCACGCTCTTTTTTGTAGGCAATACCGTTCCAATCTTTCCTCGTACTCCGCTCTCTCACCTTTCCTTTTTTTACATTCTTTTGGTATACCTTTAACTTTCACTTTCTTTGAAGGCAGCTAGGCTCTCCCGAATCTCTTTTCTTTTCTGTTATTTTTATCCATCCGATTATTTCGTGAAATCTGTTTTCTCGACTGGTCGGAGTTGTCCTTTATTTCTTCTTTTTTTCGTCTAAACATGGGTCTTTTTTAACATGTGGACTTTCGCGTTTGTTGGTTATCGTATATGGTAGGTACCCCTGCGAGTAGGTAGTGGTACTCACATAAAGAATGAATTTTCTCCTCTTTGCTTTTTCTCCTCGCTTGTTGTCGATTGGCGTGCGGCCTTTGTGGAGCCAAGTTTATCCTACATAATGCGGCACAAAATCTTGATACTGCAAGCACAACGCCCCCTAGAACCCTGCTAGGAGGATAAGATTATGCAACAACGGAGTTGCTCACGGATGTCCATTGCCATTGTTGATTGTCAGATAGAAACTGTCCAAATTCCAGTGACGTGCGATAAGTTAAGTGATGTCGTGTTCGACATTACTGTCATCCTGCTGGGGTAATTTGGGTGGTAAGAAAACATGGTGAAGCATATAGAGTACATCCTCCTGAGGAGGGGAGTCGGAATTGAGGTTAGACATGGCGGGCACACGTCGAAAAGAGAATGACACGGCCTTGATTAATTTCTCAAGGTTGCTATTTCACGGGGCGTAATTCCTGATAAAAAATGAAAAAGAACGTCAGAACGTCAGCGTGATTTGGCAACTGGAAGTGCGATTTGGATGAAATGCAACTCAACTCAAAGGGTAAACTCCGCAGTTAGTCTAGAAGACCACATGTGAACCGAGCTAAAATTCAGAATGGTAAGTACTCCTGAATCGTGAAAAGTCTCATGAGAAGTTGAGCATTCGGTCTGAAGATGAGAGCCGAAGATAAATCATGGAAATCTCATTGCTGCGTTTTCCAGTTCGTGGGTCACAGTGTCACACTATCGGGAACCGTCAACCGAGTCCTGACTCTCCCGATAATATTTAACCACCATTTTAAATCATCCATTTACCCTCACATCATGTAGAGCAGTACTCGGACTGCCACTGCAGACAACTATTTTGGATGCTACTTCTTCCAGCTGGGAGGTCCGATGCAGGTTCGTGAGGACGATGTTTCTACCTTTCTCTGCCTTGAGTCAACCTGGGCTGGGCATACTACCCTAGGTTCCTCAGGAATGTGCCGTGAAAATCGATGCATAGGCTGAGGTATGTTCAGACGAAGTTCTTAGTCCGTCTCTTTCTCATTAGCTCATCTGCCAGCCCTGACATCGTCACCTGCCTCTTAGGCCTCAACTTTGACTCTGTCTCTTTGGTACTGAAGGTAGCATGAATGTGCAACGTTGATAAGTGCATTCTATGTCTCTTATTCTATTGGCTTTTTGATGTTGAAGCAGGGCTCTAGAATTCATGAGTTATCATTACTTACAGCCGGCCATGTATGGAGCTTAGGTCTGTCTGCCATCGTACCGTTCAAGGACAATTTTACTCAACTCTTACCTACTGTCTGCTTCGCTCCAGCCATGTTCCATCTCTCCGATGGCCTGATGCCGTGAAACTCAGCATTCATTAGAACCATTTCATGTCGATGCCAATGCTGTCCATCACCTTTTGCCGCACCATACTCCTGAAGCTGAATCAGCTGGTCAACTAA
This sequence comes from Gymnopilus junonius, assembly GCA_015501075.1. NCBI lineage: Eukaryota > Fungi > Basidiomycota > Agaricomycetes > Agaricales > Galerinaceae > Gymnopilus > Gymnopilus junonius. The sequence goes on along the minus strand of JADNYJ010000095.1, from coordinate 12,125 downwards.
GAAGCTTTCTTAGAAAATATATTAAACAAGGTGAATATTTGCACCTTTACATGGCAACCGAACTGATTCTAACGTTTTCGAAAGCGCCCTTATATTTTCGTTTCTTTTGCGCTCTTTTCGTTGTCTTTTGGCAATGATAAATTACAATTCTTTCCCACAATTATCTCTCCGGAAACTTGTCTTTCGGCTGCCGGAGTCGTTCTACATTTATTCCTGTCGTAATTTCTCATCTTCTCTTTCGAAGCAAGTTATAATACCCATTCGCTTTGCTTTGGGTTCTAGCAATGAGTTCATAGCTTGCTATAGAAAACAAATTTCCTTCCTCTGATGCCATTATTTCGACAGAAAACTTTTATGAATGGTGCAGAATTTGGCTCGTTAGCGCAACAAGTAAGTATAGACCATGGAATTCGGTGTTGGTTAAGTGAGACAAGAATTTTTGGAAAATCTAAGTACACACCCGGACCTTCGAATGCGTTAGGTTTAAGCATCCGAGAGTAAATACAAATTGGGTCTGAATTTGCGTTGAGTTCTTATTTTTACTGCACACAGTTCAAGCTCCGTCGGAATGCAACAAACTTAAACCGCAGATTGCGTTGGGTGCGAGTTCTGAGGATTTGAAATTTTTTTGAAATACACTTTGAGTATGATCCATCCTCTGAACACCATCTCGGGAAGCCTCATCCAAACAAGAAAGTCCCCGCCGCACAATGCCTTATGAGCCCAATCTCGAATGTCAGTCTTCTTTTCTCAAGAATATGATGTCATGGAAATTCAATTCAATGATCACAGACTGGACGCCTCACGTTAAACCTGATGGAAGCACGGTCTTCACCTGCAAACCTTGTGCCAACCACCGTGAACGACTTTCTTACAATTGCAAGGGACATGAAGAGACAGACACGCACAATGCTGCACTGATGAAGTTTATGCTCGCCGAAGCTGCCAAGCGTCGTTCTCAGGCTGTCAACAGTCTTCCCAATTCGACGGTCGTTGAAGACGGATTCCGCACCTTGCTTCTTGCAGCCACAGGCAATGTTTCCCAGCCACTCTATCCTCCTTCCCATCCAGCCCTTCCACCTGGGGCTGACATTACTCAAAACTCTCCCTCACCCATAATGGGTATCGACTGGAATCTGCTCGAGGCTGTCGGTGAAACTGAACTGGAACCCGCGCCTCTGCAGCGGATTTTCGCTCAAGTCGCACAGGCGTCCCTCGACTTTCTCAATGCAGACCTCAGCGATGATGAGCAGGTAGAACGAGGAAGTGTGTCTAGTGAAGAACTTTATGATGGTGAGTTCACAATTACCTGAGTCTGTACTTCGAAATTGTGCTAACGCGGTTCAGAAAATCCGAATGCAGACTTCACGGATAGCCCAGCAGATGTGCACGCGTCCAAAAGAGCCAGGAATCAGACCTCCGATCCACAAACTGCACGCGACTGGTTTCCTTGGCATGACAAAATTGTACGTACTTCTGACTCTATTCCTTCCTTTATACATCAATGAATGCCTCTCAATCAGACGTGCACACTCGACATTTTAATGCATCTTCTGTGCTCTGTATTCTCGCGTCGCCAGCTGGATTTGTTCCTTTGGCTATTGCGAGTGAATGACACCGACAGTGTTCCTTCAGTCAAAACAATGAACAACCTCGACAAGTTCCTTCAAAAATCTTGCGGCATCGACACTATTGAATACGATGGCGTCCTTGGTCATAAATATTTCGTCAATAGTTTGTCGCAGATATTAGCGCAAGTAAGTCACCAATTCTGGATCATTATTCCTACTAATATGCTCTGTAGGAAATGGCCAATCCAGAGGTTAGGCCGCATTTATGGACTTATCCAGAGGATGCAGGACCGAACCTTTCAGAAGCTCGTCAGGAATCTCGATGGCTTCATGAGATTCGTCCGGAAGACACGACGCCTATGATACGACTCAAGGACATCGATTACTATATCTTTGAGCCCACTGTAAGGAGGACAATTAGCATAGGTCCGTAACAGAGAAAATTGAGTCGGATCAACGTACCGGATGTATGGAAGCGCCTTCGATAAGATAACAATGGCGCGCAACAATGGCCGGACGGAGTTAACTCCGAACGTGGTAATCCCTCGCAACGAAAAGCAACTGGTATCCTTTCCCCCTCATTTATCACTTATAAAATTTTATTCCTCTCCATTTAGCCCGTAAAATACGATCTTTCCATATGCTCAGCCATGACCATTCGGTCCGATAAAATTTCACTTCATTTATTTCAAAATTTCCTCTCTTCCTCTGTAAAAATTTCCTTCTCCCTGAAACTCTTCGCTTATTTGCTACAGTATAAATACTAGACTTGTGTACTGTAGTTCTCCAGTTGAATACGATCCCACAACTCACCTCAGAAGCATAGAAATCAACTTAGATATTGCAATTTTTGACTCAAGATACTCAAATTCCCTCACTTTCTCACCATTCCCGGAACTCTCATCTATTTTTACTTCATTGTCTACACCTACACACGCTATTGGAACCATCGACAAATGGAGTTTGTCACCGAGTCCCATTCCGGACGCGCTCGAACTCATTTAACTACAACTGGAGCCCACCGCGAGGGTTCCAAAGGCTTGTTTAGGTTTTTACCTCACCCATTCAATCTCAAATTATACTGTTCCTTGAAGGAACCACGTTCGGAAATTCTTCGCCACGGATTTAGAATTCGGACCGTTACCTTACGACGAAGCTTCTTACTTTGTTCCGCCTACCGAAATTTCGTCATCCGAAATTTCAACGCCTTCCTCGGAAGAATCTTCATCTGACTCTGAAACTAGAACACCACCTCGTCCCAGGTTTATCCCAGTAGATTGGTCCCAAATTGGAATGCCTGATCAAGAAGGGAACTCAAGCACGAATAATAATAGCACACCCAACTCATCTAACCTGTCCAACATTTCTAACACTATCAACACTTCCAATATGTCTAGTAATGCGAATACCTATGGCAATGGACTGGGCATGCCTAATGTCCACCACCCTTCAGCTCCGAAATTCGATGGCAAGGCTATTTCCCTTGCTAGTTACCTGGATGAAGTTGAGCAGTTAGCTCAAGCTCATAATTTATCTGTGCAACAAACAATTCAGTGGGCTATCCATTACCTCTCACCTGAAGAACAACAACTATGGAAAGTTTTACCTTCTTCTCAAGGAACAGATTGGACTACATTCAAGACCGAGCTATTTAGATGCTACCCTGGTGCTACCGAAGAACGCCGCTATACTATATCAAATCTCGAAGCGCTCGTAGAACGGCAAGCCAAGTTTAAAATAGCAACTTCCGAGCAGTTTGGAATTTATTACAGGTCCTTCTACGTTATGGCTATTTACCTCAAGAATGCCGGGAAAATTAATGATCGGGAAATAAGCTGCTTCTTCATACAAGGATTACATTCCTCATTTAGGAAACAAGTCCGCGATCAACTATATGCAGAAAATCCGAAGCATCACACTGATGATCCTTTTGCTCTTGAGGAAATTCAAACTGCTGCTCTCTTTATTCTTTCTTGCAATTATGGAACCTCGGAACCACCTTCCATATTCTCATCACCAGCTTCATCATCAGTTGAACCAATAGTTAAGAAGGAACAATATGATTTCTCAAGCTACCAACCACTAAACAATAATGGCTTCAATGTCAGTAACCTCATCAATGAAATAATGAAGCGCATGGAGACCCTCATTCAGCAGACAGTCGTCCCAAATCACAATGCTAATAATCCCGAGAATAATTACAAGCAGAATTCTTGTGCATTCTGCTCAAGCCCATATCATTTTATTCCAGAATGCGAAATAGCAGAAGACTATCTTCGAAAAGGACTGTGCAAGAAGGATGCAGATAATTTTATTGCTCTTCCAAATAGCAATCGCATCACACCTCGTACCGCTCCAGGAAAGAATCTACAAGAACGAATTGATAACTGGCATAAATCACGCACCTCGAATGGACCTACGGTATCAACAAACTTGATTAATGTGACTCCAGCTCCAGAAATTAAGTGGGTCTTACCTGAAACGACTCTAATTGCCACCAATATCTTCGAACAAATTGAAGAGGACGAAGAAATTGCACCGTAACAATTAGAGAGCTCGAAGAACTGGAAATAATGGAAACCTTGATCTCCTCTACCCAGAAGAAAGTTGACGAGACATGCAAGAAAATGGGCGCTAAAGCACCAAATGGATCGACTACTCGAAGCATTCCCAAAACCTCGAATACTAATGGACCTCCAAGGAGTAACGAACCCAATTTCACCTCCAATGAGGCAGAAAAGATGCCAAATTCAAATTCTTCGGCGCCACAACTCAAATATATGGCACCTATAGAAGATTCTAAAATTGGAAGAAGCTTGCAGATCAAGCGCTTGAAGCATCCTTCACAATTACTAGCAAAGAACTTCTTTCTGTCACACCAGATGTTCGAAAATTTGTCAAGGAACTCATTACCACAAAGAAGGTCGCCAGCAACACTATTCCATTCGAGGCAGTTCAGCAAAATATTGTCCACACATTTATGGCGACACTACCTGCTCGAAAGGACGATATTATAGTCGCAAATCACACCGAAAAATTACGCTCTATCGACGTTTTACTCAATGGAACTGTTCTAACTGAAGGAGTACTTGATGAAGGCTCGCAAATTATTGCTCTTCATAAAAAGAAATGGATGGAACTTGGCTTACCTCTTCGTTCAGACCATTTAATGATTATGGAATCAGCCAATAACACAAAGAATCAAACTATCGGACTACTTCATGATCTCAAGGTGATTATTGGAGGCCAGGAGTTTTATTTACAGGTACAAGTTGTTGAAGACGCACCCTATGAAATGCTTCTCGGACGTCCCTTTATGACCTTAACGGAAATGAATACCAAGCATTATCGAAACGGCAACTCATACATTACCCTGGAGGATCCAAATACCGAGGCAATAGTAACTGTTCCCACTCGACCTCGGAAACATGAAACTCAGATCAAACAAAGGGTTTTTAATTGTCGATGAATCGCTTTACAATCGAGGAGATGCCACTTGTCTCCACACCTATACATATAACACCTCGGAAACCTTGCCAGACTTTAAAAATTCAAACCTCAGTATGACTGCAGACTATCCCATTGAAAAGCCCTCGAAAATCGAATTATTATTCCAAGACAAACTAGCCACACAAAAGAACGCAACCACTATCGAAACACCAGAGATATTCAGTGATTCCGAATCAAATCAGAAGGATTATTATAGCAGAGAACGAAGTCAATCGAAGACAATCTTTATCCAAGTCATCCCAGAAGAAGGAAACCAAGCACAACATCGCATGCAGTCCGAAGAAGTCTTATTCAAAAATTTAAAGGCCAAGAGAATTTTCAAATCCCAATTAACGCAGTTCAACATCCTTAACCGCACTTCCACAAGCCACAGTATTTACCACGACGATGATGGACGAGACAGAGACAAGCACGTGAATTTCATGAGGAACTTCTACCAGCAACACCAAGGAGCTCGTTGACGTGGAAGTCAACATTAAAAGTTCCTGGGAGGTGTAAGGAGGACAATTAGCATAGGTCCGTAACAGAGAAAATTGAGTCGGATCAATGTACGGATGTATGGAAGCGCCTTCGATAAGATAACAATGGCGCGCAACAATGGCCGGACGGAGTTAACTCCGAACGTGGTAATCCCTCGCAACGAAAAGCAACTGGTATCCTTTCCCCCTCATTTATCACTTATAAAATTTTATTCCTCTCCATTTAGCCCGTAAAATACGATCTTTCCATATGCTCAGCCATGACCATTCGGTCCGATAAAATTTCACTTCATTTATTTCAAAATTTCCTCTCTTCCTCTGTAAAAATTTCCTTCTCCCTGAAACTCTTCGCTTATTTGCTACAGTATAAATACTAGACTTGTGTACTGTAGTTCTCCAGTTGAATACGATCCCACAACTCACCTCAGAAGCATAGAAATCAACTTAGATATTGCAATTTTTGACTCAAGATACTCAAATTCCCTCACTTTCTCACCATTCCCGGAACTCTCATCTATTTTTACTTCATTGTCTACACCTACACACGCTATTGGAACCATCGACAAACGGAGTTTGTCACCGAGTCCCATTCCGGATGTGCTCGAACTCATTTAACTACACCACTATGCTGACAGATAGTACTTTTTGTATCCCATTCCGGTGGTTTATCTGTCAAGGTGCTTTCTATGTGAAGGCTTGGCGTTTGGAGGTTGTATCCATGGATAACAAGTCTGGATGGTGTGTCAGACAGGATTTGGAGATTGAGATATCTGAACGTCAGCTTTTCAAAGATTTTCTCGGCCTAGGAGCGGAGCACGCAGCTTACTATGTACCACACCCTTCACAGATTCTCGGTAATATTCTTCTGATCTTGATTTGGTGCGAATTTAACTGATCCTCATGTAGATGTCCGAACAAAAGAGAACCCAGGTGTTCAATCGCCGTGGAGCCTCACTGATCCTGTGGATGGCAACCGTTGGCGAAAGCTTGTGAAAGGGAAGCGAGTAATGTCCCTTCCCCTCTGGATGTATTGCGACGACACCTCAGGCAATGTCTCAAAGAAGTGGAATGAACATAATAGCTTCCTATTCACTCTTGCAGGTCTTTCACGAGAGCAATCCTCGAAGGAGTATAATGTTCACTTTCTGTGTACTTCCAATCTTGCTCCACCCCTTGAGATGATGGACGGTGTAGTGGCTCAATTGGAGTACGTTCTTACTTCTTTCTAGCTTTCGTGTATACTCACATCAGTAAATCAGGCTCGCGCAGGATCAGGGCATCTGGGCATGGGACTGCCATCTGAAAGAGATGGTTCTCATCTTTCCTGCTATTCTGGCGCTCCTTGGGGACAATCCCATGCAGAGTGAGTTTGCCTGCCATATTGGTCTCCGTGGAAAGTTTTTCTGCTGTGTTTGTTGGGTCAAAGGCTCAGACGCCCAGGCCGAGGCTGCTTCAGCACCACAAGGTCCTCAAGATAGTGGCGCTGAGAGCATGGAAGACAGTGGCGATGATATCGCCAGCGATATCTCCAATGCCGACTCAATCCCTCAGTCAACTGCAAAGGCTCGCCGGCGCACAGTGAAGGAAAGCATGGGAGTTATGGTCAAACGAATACGGTCTTTTCTTCGTGTATGTATTTATTCTTTGGTTTTGTGCCCTCTTTGAACACTGTCCTAGGTTGGGCACTTGCGAAACCATGCAGAAAGCGAAGCTAAGCTGAAATCTTACTTTACATTGGCTTCAGAAGTCGGCAATAAGACTGCACTGAAGAAAGCCAAAACTGAGTCAGGCATCAAGGACACCATTCAGGAGCATTTCACCGACAAATTGTTTGCGGCGTATAAGGGGAAATTTGGTAATCAACGACAGGAATCTGTCGACGCTGCTCTCAAATTGCTCCCGGACAAGATAGTCAGTCCTGTGTGGCGTATCAAAGGTATGGGTCCCATCAGCTTATTATAGTCAATGCTAACCTCCTCCGAAGGCCTTGATCCTCATCAAGATATGCCAGTCGAGATACTTCATGTGGTTTTGCTTGGATTTATCAAGTATTTTTGGCGAGATTTGATTCAGAATGATCTCAAAGGCAAGGACAGCCTGAAAGAACTTTTGATTCAACGTCTCTCGAGCTTCAATGTATCTGGTTTAGGCATTTCCTCCCTGAATGGAAAAACCCTCGTTCAGTATGCAGGGTCCCTCACTGGTCGTGATTTTCGCCACATCGCACAAGCTGCACCTTTTGTCATCTATGACATGGTCACCAGTGAGAAACTAGCTGCCTGGGTGTCTTTGTCAAAGCTCGTCCCATTGGTTTGGCAACCAGTAATCCAGGATCTAAACTCTCATGTTGTGAGTCTCGTTTTAATGAGCCATACAAACTAAATATGACAATAATTATAGCAACTTCTCAAACATGAAATTAATGTGTTCCTGCTTCGCACAGCGCAATGGGCCACCCGCTGGTTCAACAAACCAAAATTCCATCTTCTACTACACCTCCCAGCTCATATTCGATGTTTTGGACCTGCTATTCTTTTTGCCACCGAGGCATTTGAATCCTTCAATGCTGTTATTCGAGCAAAAAGTGTTCATAGCAATCGTCAGGCACCCTCTCAGGATATAGGAAAGGCATTTGCTCAGGGGAATCGCATTCGCCACCTTCTCAGTGGTGGTTTCTTTGTCCCAAGGCACCTCGAGGATGATGCTGTAGAATGGCCATCTCAGAATTCTTGGTGCCAAGCAGGTCCTGCCGTGAGACGACTGCTGCTTGGGGACAACATAGCTATGTCGTACCTCGGAATACCATCCCTTGAAGCCTCTTGTGAATCAAAGAAAGGTACCTCATAACTTCTCTTCTCTCCCTGCACCATTCTAATAGATAGTTGCAGGTCGATGTACTGGACCGGGACCCAAGGTTTTATACCCGCAAACGTTAACAGGCTTGAAGCTACCGCACTTGCTCCGTCCTCCCCAAACACCGCCATTACCTCAGTTCAAGACTGCGGCTGACGTTGTCCTTCTGAACGGAGACAAATGTGTGGTAGGGCAGCATGTCGTCATCCAGCCGACTGCCTCAATAGCTCCTTCCATCGCCATTGTCCGAGAAATTGTCCAGCAAGTGGGGTCGAAGTGTGAACTGCAGGGTGAACCAGATGGTATCCTTCTCCAGACTGCGCAGGTTGTAGGGACATCAGAGAAGCTTGAGGTACCTCATCTTCTGGCTATCGACCATTGGACATTTGCTCCCCTCCAGGTGTGATAAAGGAAAGCTTTCAACTGTAATATGATTAGCTCACAAAAATGTCTCTGCAGAACATTCTCTGTACCATAAATACTCAGCATGACTGCGAGTGCCACAATTGCGGGGCAACTGGCATGCGATATGTTTATCAAGAACGTGCACCCACTGCAAATCAAGTCGCTGTTATTCAACATCGCCAGCAGCCTCAGGATCGACTCCTGAATCTCAATCAGATGCGTGACGCAATTCATCTGTGACACTTTCGCACTCCGTCACCCTCGCTCAATTTCGATTGGACTGTTCACGAAAGTGTCGTGAAGGCCTTCTCGAGTGCCCTGTCACCAGAGGATCCAGTCAGCAACACTCCCAGCAATGGACGAGGAAGGGGTCGAGGCAGGGGCCGTGGCCGTGGCCAACTTATCCAGTCAAATGTTGTTACACCATCTCCCTTATCACAGCCAAGTTGAAGAAATGAAAGACAAAGTTATTTAATGTGGATAACGTGGGACGCTGATATGATGAGTATCGAGAGTATGCATGAGAATGTTGGTAAATTCGTGCTCCTTTGCCAAAACAGCCTCCTGCTGATATCGCATTCTCCTTGCCATCTCCAACTCTCCCATCAATGATTGCTTCAAAACTCTTGCCAACTCTAACTCATGCACCACAATCGCATACTGACGCCTCAGGTCCTCAAATTCAGTTCGGGTGGACTGATTGTGCTTGAGGATGTCCCAGACGTTCACCATAAGACGTTCCTCATCAGTCAGAGGTGGTGTAGTGGTAGCGGGTCCAGGTGACAAGGCCCATGGGGCTGTAGACAAGTGCAGCAAGGGTGGTCCAGTCGGGGCGGTGGGCATGGACGTCTGAGGAGGTTGTGAACAGTATGCCGGGGGCTGGGTTTGGGGCTCTGACTGTGTCTTTTCTTTTATGAAAACAAGCATCAGAAAGAGACATACTGAATACAATAGGTCAAGCAACTTACTAGAGATGGGAGAGACATGCTCAGTGCCGCCTACAACCCCTACACCGTGCGTCAGCCCATCAACAAATTGACTGTCCGTGGGCTGACTATCAAGGAAGCCACCCGGTTCATAAAGCCTGTCGAAAAGGAATTAGCGATGGAAGTGTAGACATGTAAGAGTTTGATCACACCTCTTAATCGTCTGGGAAGGGACAGAAGGGTGGAGAGTCAGAGACAGGCGAGGCCGTTTTGGAGGAGGAGGAGGGGTGGTCAAGGTGGAAGAAGACTTTGGAGGCATGTGAAGCGGAGATCGGGCAGTGCCAGATTCAGAGATCCGCGCCATGATGGGTCTCTCGATCTTCCTGAACTCTCTTCCTGCCTTCCGCCTTTTATACAAATTCCATCCCCAAAAAACACGTCCAGTGCATCCCAGGCGCATCTTTCGAGGTCGCGCGCGGTGTTCAACAAAGAAATTCGACACAGCCACTGTTTCAGCCTATAAAGACAGGGCAACATGGACTCCCCACAACTTCATTGCGCCATTCACTTTTGTGCCCCTACATCCTTTGCTCATGGACGCTTTTGAACCGACCAACTCCATCCCTCATTCACACCGTTCTGGGTCCAACTCCCCTGACCGTCCATACCCAGAGTCGCCTGCACCCTTTAACGGCGTGGACTCGGACTTATCTTTTTCGAGTCGTCCTTCTTTCCCTGGCCAGCCCATGGGCTCGCCCATACCTCCTCAAGCCTCTGAGCAGCTCCACCCAAAATTCTTGGAGACGCTGGTTGCACAGCTGAGGCTTACACCTCCTCAGGCCAAAGGGCTACATGACTTGTCCTCAGTAAGTCGTGGTTGTCACTTCCTCCATTTCAGATTCACTAACAACATGTCATCTACTTTAGATAGCGTCTACTCTTGGTGGTGGTCTCAGGCTACCTGAGTTAGCCACTTCTCTCTACCTCCTTGCATCGTTTGCGGCAATGGAGAATCGACTCACAGGATTGTTAAACTCTGTGCTACAACTCGTTCGGAGCTCTGACGATGACGAAATTGGTGATCTGCGAGGCTTATTCCGTGAGCTTGTTATTCGCCTGGAAGATACCTTCCATCTGACCAAGGAACAATCGGTATGATATGTGCCCTTGTCTGTATGTTCTCTTTCTGACTTGTGGCTCTACTTGCAGGCAAATGTACAACGAGTAACCCAGGACCTTATCATTAGACCAACTCGGACTGGGTTCAAGGACATCCACCTCGATGTTTTGGTACGCTTTCTCATTCTGCCCAGTCCTACAAGCCTCGTGCTCATCCTCACTTTTTAGAACCAAGTCTGTACCAATCCTGTGACATATTCCCTGGACAATGTCATTGGCCGCCCTGCTCGTGAAGCCCTGCTCAATGCGGCTGCCAAGCGCATTGGATCCAGCGTGCGGAATTCATTCTGTCAAGAAGTAAGCCTCATCTCCAATTGTTTGCTTCTATCACTCATGAGTTTCCCCCGCAGTTACGGGACAGTATTCTTGGTTCAGAAACTGTATCACTCACGAAATTCACAACTGATATGATTATGAAGTACCGCCTCGGCAATCTGAGTGCTCAAGTCGAGCAGTCATATGTGATCCTCTTTGCTATTCTCATGAGTGAAGGACTTTCTGTAACTGACATCATGACTGACTACTCTATATAGTGTCGCTTTTTTTATGAAAACAAGGATTTACTTGTTGCTGAAGAGCCTGAGGACGACGTGAGCCTGCCAGAAGTTGGCGTCAGCCCTTCTGATGACTCTGATGTTCACAAGTCGCAGCAAGCTCGGACTCAGGCCGGAAGCAAGCGTGGACGTGGACAGCCTGGGAAGCTGAAGACAAAAAAGCGAAGACAACCAAGACAACCAAGGCTGGAAGAGTGCCGGATGGAGAAGACTTCTGGTCCAGGGTGGATAAGTGGTTTGAGGAGGAGATCGAGAAGCGTGGCAAGTCAACCAACTTTGCAGGACCAGCATGGAAAGGGTGAGTTCTTCTCATGCTTCCACTTGACACAATCTGACATGGCATTGCACAGCTACGTTGATGAGACCATTCATCAAGATAATGAACATTTCAATTGCCCTGCAAGTGCTCGCCAAGGAGGCCTCGCAACCAGTCTCTCCCATCAATCAACCGAGAGCATGCTCAGCATAAGCCAGCTCAATACACCAGCAGTCCCTCATTCTGCACCTATGTTCTCATCTCAGCCTTCCACTTCCAACCCCGGCATATCATTTGCGGCCTCGCCACAGCAACAATTCTCTTTCATGCAAACTGGCATGCCGAGTTTGCTCATGGCAGCGCATGGCCAGTGAGCACGTTATGGGTAATAA